>ML800152.1:186598-200750 GCA_009831015.1 Picea engelmannii
ATGTAGAGTCTGAACAATTCAATGTTTCTCTTCTTGAAAGAGAATTGAAATCAATATTTCATAAAAAACCAAAACACCATTGCATCAGAGCACCCAAATGATTTTCGCAACTGTAGAAAATGATTGTCGTAACTATAGCAAATTTTTTGTAATTGAGATATATACATGATTGATTTGTCGTAAATGACCGTTTGATTCTCACACATGCCATTATTGGTCGCTAGATCGACAAAATGGTGGTTAGTCGCTAGAGCGACCAATGTTCGTCGTTAAAACGACCAACCTGGAATGTTGGTCTCTAGAGCGACCAACATATGGACCCCAAAAAAAAAAGTATATTTAGTACAAAAAAATACGACAAAATTCTAAACCGTTGTAATATTTCATCATAATTTGCGCCCAATGTATTAGTGATGCTTTGGGAAACCCCCAACCCAGATCCCATCCGACTGCGGGAAATTTTTATAACCTCCATCAGAACATTCCTACTGGAATGATTCCCAACCAACCTTTTATGAATAAGCCTAGAGGAGGGTCTTACAATCTCGAACAGGGCCATGGTGCTTACCAAAACCTTGGATGGGCTACATTTTCTCAAACACAATCTTTCCAGGGAGCTTGAGGCCAGATGTCACAACCCCATCTCCCTTTTTTGGCCACGCTTAATCTGTCAGACTTTTCCAAGTTTATGAATGATTCTGTGTCTCATGATCCTATATGGACCCTAGTCCCCACCAAGATTCCTTCGAACATTCCTAAATTCGAAGGTAGGAATGGTGAGGATCCTGGTGATCACGTTACTACCTTTCACCTATGATGTTCTTTGAATTCCCTTAATGACGATTCTATTTGATTAATATTATTTCAACGCACCCTCATTAGGGTTGTTGCAAAGTGGTATATTGAGCTACCTAGGGGGGCATATGGTACATTTAGTCAGATGGTGTTGGTCTTCCTTAACCACTTCCAATTTATAGTTCACTACAATACTGGCCTAGAACTTCTGTTGAATTTACGCCAAGACACAACCACTCATATCTCAGATCATATCTAGGAGTGGCATAGACAGAAGAGGTTGGTTAAGACCTCCATTCTCCTATCTCGAAGGATGTTGCTACATCCAGGGTTAGCACTGAGGAAGAAGCGATCTTCAAATCCCAACAGTTAGATATTATATATGCTTAGTATGGGATGTTATATCACATTCTTCCGGATGCACCATGGTCAACCTACGAACCTAGAAAAAATCCCGAACCTCATGCCGATGGCATTGTAGGCTCCGCCAATGTAAAATCCACAGACTCAGTGACAAGCCATTTGAACGAGTTGTCTCTAAACCAGTCTGTAGGAGGGCCAAATTCGTCCGTGTCTTCCAATCTCACTCAGTCAGCGGATGTACATTCCGTGCAATCATCGATCGAACCAAATGGTAACCATCAACTAGGAGAGAATAAGAAGAAAGGACATAATAATCATAAGGGTGGGAAAAATAATAATAAACCCAAGGACAATGGTAATAATGAGAAGACAAATAATAATGCTAGAGAGGGAAAGAGAGAAAGACGTAAGGTGAAATTTCCATGTAAGATTTGTATAGATGATCACCTTACTCATTTATACCCCAAACTTGTGAAAGTTGTGAGGCTATTATCTCTATCTCCTGCTGTGTTGATGAATCCTTTCCCACATAACCAACACATGGCCTCGAGTTCCTCAAATGTCGAAAATGTGGCTGGTGGGAGTCAAAACCCGCCATTGCAAGATGACGACCATTTGTGTATCAAGATGGTCGATGCGAAAGTTCATGTCGCCACTCGATATCGAGATTATATCTCTTCACAGACTATACCTGGTCTAGAATCTCCTCCTCCTCCTCTAGAGATGACTTTACATATTGAAAAACTAGAGCCACTGCCTCATATTCCAAAAGGAGTACTCAAGCGCTCTACCCACAATCCAAATTCTAGAGCCGCCCAGAGCTACTCTATTATTGAGGACCTGGGCCAAACCCCTTGTGTGATGTTGGTTTTAGAGGTACTCTAGACGCGTCCTTCATAGAAGAATGCCTTACTATCTGCGTTAGGATATCTAAAACCCAGTGGCTCAAAATTTATCAAGTTTGACGTCACAGATGTGAAGCCTCGCTTTCCTTACCATATGGAATTCCAAATCCATGTGGGGTACTCAAAGTATAACATAAAACGTGCGGTTGTTGATGAAGGTGCTGCTACATGTGTGATGTCCTTGATCTGTTGGAAATCTCTCAGTTCCTCGATTCTGCCAAAATCATCGAACATGTTGACTGCTTTTGACGGTGATTCCTTCTGCCCTCACGGTATTGTTCCCGCCTTTCTGGTCCAGTTGGGTGGGAAGATGGTAGAGGTGAAGGTCGAGGTAGTTGATGCGCCTCTTGATCATAACTTGTTACTAGGATGCAATTGGACATATGCTATGGTCGTCATCATATCGCCCCTGTGGGCCACTTTGTTGTATTTTTCACATGACTTCCTCGATGGGAATTTTCCATCAAAAAAATCTATCATCGAAGCCATGAATGGTTCCAAAAAAACTTTGGATGATATGCATCATCGCTCTTATTTTCTCCCAAATCTTGAAAGAATCGAACAAGATCATTTTTTATATACTTTGATTGAGATAGTCGGTCACGCCGTAGTTCCACTTTATACGCACGACATTTATGTTGAAGGAAATATGACGAGTATTTCTCCTACTATCATGATCGATATCTCTCGTACCCTTGGCAATATTGAAAACGTATATGTCGGTGCAGATTGTTCGCCAGAAGAAATCCTGATCTACACTGAACTCTTCAAGGAATTCCAAGATGTTTTTGCTTGGTCATATGAAGAGATGCCAGGAATCGACCCTCGTATTGTTGAGAATGATATTAGAACTTATCTAGATACTAAACCTATTCAACAACATCTTAGAGTTGTCAATCCCTAGAAGGCCCCTGCTATTAAGGAAGAGGTGGAGAAGCTACTTAATGTTGGCTTTATCTACTAGGTTCCCTTGATCGAATGGGTATCCAGTCCCGTTCCTGTGAATAAGAGGCAAGGAACCATTCATGTATGTATGGACTTTCATGACCTAAACAAATCCTGTCCTAAAGACAACTTCCCGACACCTTTCATTGATCAGATTCTCGACATGTGTGTAGGAAGCATAGTGTTTTCTTTTATGGATGGATTTTCGGGGTATAACCAAATTCAAATTAAACCTGAGGATCAACACAAGACAACATTTATTTGTCCTTACAGTAATTTCGTATACTAGAAAATTCCTTTCAGACTTAAAAACACTGGAGCAACCTTCCATCATGCCATGATCTTCACATTCCACGATCTTAAGCATATATTCGAAGCTTATCTTGATAATATTGTTGCTTACTCTTGTAAGAGAGCGTATCATTCTACACACCTTCGGCTCATTTTTGAAAGATGTCACTACTATAGAATCTGGTTGAACCCTCATAAGTGCATCTTTTCCATTAGGTATGGTCATCTTTTGGGATTTCTAGTCTCTGAGACAGGGATCATGGTATATCCATTAAAGGTTGAGGCAATACTTTGATTGCCTCCTCCACGCACTATTCAACAACTTCAAGGTTTACATGGGAAATCTAACTTCTTACATCGGTTTATAGTAAACTATGCCAATACGACTAAGGGTTTCATGCATCTTTTTAACAAGGACACCCATTTTATTTGGGATGAGTGATTCCAGGAGTCCTTCGATTCTTTGAAGAAAGCCTTGGTATCGATGCCTGTGCTGAAGTCTCTTGACTACAGTTAGGATTTCTTTCTTTATATCACCGCGTCCTAGGAGACGATTGGTATGGTTTTGGTTCAGGAGGATGATGACCTCCGTGAGCATGCCATATACTATCTTAGTTGAAACTTAGTCCGTCCTGAGCTTAATTATTCTCATGTTAAAAATCTAGCATTGGTTGTCGTTCACACAGTCCAACATTTACATCATTATGTATTTCTTTGCAAGACTACTGTGGTTGCTGATGTCAATCCATTTCAATAAGTCCTTACCAGGCATATCATAGGGGGGAAATACAATAAATGTATTGTCATTTTACAAGATTTTGATTTTGATTTTTCTTTTGCGAAATCCAAGAAATCACTAGTCTTCGCAGAGTTAATATCCGAATTTCCACGATTAGATGAATATTTTATCCATGTTGATTAGTTTGCGGATGAACTCATTTTCCTTGTCTCTTTATCCGCCCCTAGTATGGAGACATCATTCTCTATCTTCAAACTTTGAAGTTCCCTCAACATCTCACACGAGATGATCGATGACGTGTAAGATACCAAGATAAGAATTATACTATCTTCGGCGAGACTTTGTATCTCCGAGGAATAGACAATATCTTGGGTCATTTTTGAACTCACAAAGAAGCCGAGTCATTCCTAAATGATTTCCACAGTGGGGTTTGTGGTGGTTATCTATCCGAACTTGCAACAACCCCAAAAAATTTGTGAGACGGTTATTTCTGGCCTTCTATATTTAACGAGTGTATTGAAGCAATTAAGAAGTGTCACCCCTGCCAGGTGTTCACTCAAAAAATGTGCTCGCATCTAGCCCCTCTTCACCCAGTCATTATCGTTGGTCCCTTCACCAAGTGGTGGGTGGACTTCATGGATTGCAACCCAAATTCATCTAGGGGGCATCAACACATTATAGTGGTCGTCGACTAGTTTATTAAGTGGGCCGAGGCCATGCCTGCAGTTAAATCCGACGAGAAGACAGTCGCCTTATTTGAATTCAATCAAATTATAGCTCGATTCAGTATCCTGAGTGAGATTGTCACTGATCATGGAAGTCACTTTCAGAACGAAATGATGGAAGAACTAGCCTCTAAGATGGGGTTTAGAAATGGTCATTCTTCTCCTTATTAACCCTAGGAAAATGGACAAGTAGAGGCCATCAACAAGTCTCTCAAAACCATTTTGAAAAAATTTGTCAGCCAAAGTAAGTCTGACTGGCCCATTATGCTATATCTCGCACTCTGGGCATACTGAGCCTTGGTCAAGACTGCCAACAGATTTTCCCCTTTCCAGTTAGTACATGGTGTGGATTCAATTTTACCTATTGAATGTGAAATCCCTTCTCTTAAGTTGGCATACGCTCTCTTACCTGACACTTTCGATCTTGAGCAACGCCTTGTACACCTAGAGAGTCTTGACGAGCAACGTCGAGATGCCTCTATAACTATCGAGGTGAAAAAAAGACATGTAAAGGTATAGTACGATAAGTCTATCTGTTCTCTATTGTACGTTGAGGGTTACTTGGTCCTCTTATATGACCAAGCCAAAGAACCACTGGGGGCAGGCAAGTTTAAACCCATGTGGCATGGTCCCTATATCATGCGATGTGTCTTGGAAAAAAGAGCCTATGAGTTAGAAGATTATGAAGGGAATATGTTGGTCGAGCCCAGAAATGGGCTCCACTTGAAAATATATTACGCTTGAGCCCCAGGCTTGAGCGGAACTCTTTGTATATTAATGTAATTTAGTGTATATATATTTTCCCTTTCTTTTCATATTCAACTTGCTTATCAAGTTTTCCCTTGGTTGGAAGATGTCAATGGAGTCTTCGGTCTACCTAGGATTCGCAGATGGAGACAACCATCATACACGGAACTTGGATTCTGCTGCTTGGGTGGTTTAC
The DNA here is from genome assembly GCA_009831015.1 of Picea engelmannii. Taxonomy (NCBI): domain Eukaryota; kingdom Viridiplantae; phylum Streptophyta; class Pinopsida; order Pinales; family Pinaceae; genus Picea; species Picea engelmannii. Next base: position 192,305 of record ML800152.1, read on the forward strand.
TCACCTGAGGGTATGCAAGTGTCTTCAGGTGGTGTATGCCTAGGGCCATCCACGAATAATGTGGCCGAATATAGCGTTGTTATAGAACTTTTGTGCGATGCTATCTCACATGGTATTCTCTCTTTGGAGGTTCGCCTGGATTCCAAGTTAGTAGTATGTCAGTTGAACGACAGTTACCATGTGTGTGATCCTACTTTACTTCGACGATTCCTATGGGTACGTCTTTTAGAACAACAATTTGATTTTATTACTTATTATCACATTCCTAGGAGTTCTAATCATGTATCCGATGCTTATGCTAATTTTGTTTTAGATTGGAATTTGTCACATAATTAAAGAAAATAAAACCATCTCATCAATGTACACATTGTAAATATAAGTAAAGCTGAAGATACCTGTTTTATATATGTTTCAAAAAATATGGTGTTTATAGTACAAAATTGGGGCTAACACCCTTAATACACATATACAATCGATACTACAATATCCATGAAATCTACGCCTGTGACGCCAGATGTGTGTCATGGTAACAAACTACAGCGTTTACGAGACGCTGAAAGAGTCGCACCCAAGCCTTGGGCACACCAACCACTTGTCGTTGCATGGCTTCTGACAGATCCTCTACCTAAACCATCAGAATCCTATGAGTCAAACGAGATAGGTTTCCCTGCACGTTTTGACAGACTCTCTCGGCTTCTCCTCCCACTGCCTCATCTCCCTGGTTCCTYCGACGATGTCGAGGAATCCCTTACGRCTGTCGTGGACCCATGTCTGCGTCACAGAAGTGTCTAGTTAAGCACAATCCAAAGATATTTTTGTTCTACTATACAAAAAAAAAAAATGAAATATTTAAAAACATTTGACATACCTATGTCCCCGTAGGCGATCCCTAGTGGGAGTGGCATGTCAAGGTCCCCTCTGAAGTTGATCCCTGCATAGGGGTAGTCATCCAGAGCAATGACCTATCGCTRCCACCAGTAGAAGAAATCCTTGTTTTAGGGTGCGAGCACCCTACCTCCCCCCTTCCATCTCATTACCTCAGTCCATCATGCCATGGATGGATCACGAGGTCCTCTTGAAATAATATCGACTCTAGGTCCCAAACCTGGAACACGCTCGAAAAAAAAACTACATAAGATAGAGGCAAACCCGAAGTTACTCTTGCTACCCTGTTTTCACTCTGTCTACTGGCTCTTCATATTATCCAGTAGTGAGGTACACCAATCATATACTGTGGGTCTCAAGCAATCTACAACATAGAACATGGATGACCTTGATGCCTGGTGCAATGAAGCCAATCTTGTGATCGTGGTCAACACGAGGACAACAATCTTGAGGCTGAGATTGTTTATTGCTTCGATCAGGAGTTGACTCACGACCTTCGGAGTCCCTGCTACACAGTGAGCGTCTATGTACTCCTCTATTTTCATTCCGACCCCTTCTCCCCGTGATTTGATTTTTACAACCTCACCCTGATGCGATAATCCAGTAAAAAAGTAGATATCCTCTACTTCAATCCTCAATGGTTTCCCATCGAGGTTGAAGCTTTCACTGTCAGGGTCCCAGTAACCCACAAACATCTCAAGCAACATCACCTGGGCCATCATCCCTTTTAGTTCCTAAAATTTATATAAGCCACATCTTTTCAAGGCCATTTGGGCCCCCAGATCTCTATCCACAACAAAATCTACCTCCTTGTGCTCCATTTCCCTCCATTCTAGCACCATCCTGCCAGATAAAAGTCAAAATTTGAGTTAGCAACCATAGAATTTATTGATTATGGACTTGTACACGAGCTGCTTCATTTACAATTGCGTATAGGTCTGGGTATACACACCCTGTAGTTTTCATAGTCGTGTATAACCCCACGTATACGTGACCCGATAAATGGTATCTCGAGTACACTGAGCTACCCAATTTGTGCCCTAATTTACTCAAAATTTGAAACCTATTTAAAATTTTAATCCACTAGAAAGGAAGAGGAGGGGGAGAGGAGTTACCTGATCCAGCCAGTTTATGATTTCGTCACCTGACGCTCCCACAATCACCAGTTGAAGATTGAAGGTAATTTGGTCCAATTTTCACTATTTGGGTAAATAATCAAAATGACATAGTAATTTTTTGTTTTGTTACTATTTATAACAATTTTTACCCACTTTCTATAGTTTTGAGTCATTTTTTCACCTAATGGAATAATACATAAGTGGATTGAGGTGGTTTTTTGTAGTTTCCACCAGGGATTCTTGCGGATTTCAACGTTATGTTGACCGTTCGTAACCACGGGTAGGTATTTTCACTACCCAACATATATGATAGGTATCCATTCCATCATGCATTTTTGCATTCTCCTATAACTTCCACTTTTATGCTTTAGGTACAAACCCATTTATTGCGACACAGAACCTTCCATCTGTTATAAGTAGTGTCGTTATCAAGTGGTAGAGACTTACCAAACATAGGTGCCCTAGTTAGATCCCCTACTTCATTTGGTGCCCATGTAGAGTTTTTTTTCCATAGGACCGAGAGTCCCTTATATATAGTACATGAATTTATGTTGAGCCTCATTTCTCACTCATAAACATGTTGCCTTATACCCATAGGACTCCCAATTGAGTTCAATATAAGCTCTTTTCCAACTCGTCTTCAAAAAGTGAAAAGATTGTTGAGTGAACTTTTCTCTTTCACACTTGTAAATTGGATTTGAAAGGATGTCTATTTGGCACAAGTTTATCCCTTTTTCACACCAAGTAGACTAAATGTCATGAAAAAAAACATTTTTTGGCATTAAGTTGTGATTGCATCTCATTCCCTTGCTTGCAATATTGAGGCTATAGCCAGTTCTCGCTTTGTGTTATAAACCATTTGCCTCAACAGTTTTTGCATCCTCAACCAAGCAGAGCCTCATTTATATCCTTCACAATTTGACACCCTATACCTAGGAGGGAACATTCCCCCGAGTGTCCATCTCCCACATGCATCTTCTTGCATTGATCATAGGTATGCTCCACTGCTGGAACCAATTTTTCTTACTTGCAACACTCATTTCCTCCTCTATATCATAACATTCATTTTTTATGAAAAAACAAAAAAGATGGGCGGGAAGGGAGTATTATCTTATATTGGCAGTAATTATGTCGCTTTTGAACAGATCACAAAGTTATTGAGTCCATTTATCATCATAATTTTTGGATTAGCATGGCCTTAGGAAGCTGAGTCGTTATAGAGTCTTCTCTACCAATTGGTTACTCTTCCAGTACCTATAGAGAATTCCATCGATGCCTCCTGCATATCAAAGTTTCATCATTGATTCCATGCTACGAGAGTCTTCCATATGTCTCATGCTCTTGTTCAAAGGAATTATATCAACCTGTGTCGTCCATTCCTCAAAAATATTGACTTTGCATGTCGGACATACCCTCAGTTTGTCTCAGAATCACATGATATTGTAATCCTATCACTCACCCTGGTCCTACTTTCATCATTGGTAGGTAACCTTGAACCCAACAATCGACATTTCATCATTGGTCATTGACTGGGTGGTTTCCCTTGTGTTTGACAGCAAGACATCTATTCACACATTGGGATTCATGCAGTGTATTGGATTCCATTATCCTTATTGGTGGTTTCCCTGCCTTTGTCAGCAGTTTTCGTCATTGGATTCTATTCATAGGGTCTTTTTCGTGTACCTCTTGTACTTGGCACACACGAAATAGACACAGGGTTGTTGGTTTGTGAACATGTTCTTCACCCGATTTCCTCTAAATCATGAAGCTCCTGCTTTGTACCTTGTGCTGAATGATGAGAGATGCCTTAATTCTCTCCTTTCAACGAGTCGCCTTCCATTGAATTAAACTCATCTATTCTAGAAACGAGACCTAGAGTCTTATGAGTACCTTGAGGCTTGCAGTCATTAGTGGCAGGTTCTCTCGCCATCGACAGTTGGAAATTCATCAATGTCTCCTAATCGATGGATTCTTCAAGTGTTTGACACAAACTCCTTTATTCACACTTGTAAGAATGTACTCGATGCCTTGATACCTACTTTCATTATCGATAGGTTGTATCACGTTTGTTAACGGTATACCTCAATGACCAGTAATCAAACGATGTCACATTGTGTTCGACCTCAACTCCTTTATTCACATGATGTAGACTTGCACCCTTGGCGGATTATGTAGAAGAATTGAAGACATAAGTATGTGGCCGCAACTTTACTGAGTTGTTGCTTCCTTTTCATTGGACCATTACTTATATGACTTCAGTGATCATGGGAGATCAGATTGTACTCCATTGTATACAGATATCTTCATATTGATTTTGCAACTAGTTCTACTGGGCCTTGTTCGTTACTGTGACAACCTTTGGCATGTAACCATTTGTATTTTCCTATTCATGGCCACAGACATTTGTTTGGTATATTTTCACATGGATATGTAGTGTAGTTCTATTGGCATCCATGTATTAAAAGTCAGTGCAAAATGTAATGAGCAACTAGTTCTTCCAGCTGGTTCCCCATCACTCCACTTATGGGTTGTTTATAATGTATTTCGGCCATCGCAGATACTCCTATGACCTCACACATAGGGGGAATCTGTTATAGCAAGATTTGTCTCACCCTATGCAATATTTCACAAAAGCCCTTTTTCCATTTCCCTATGCAGACCTATCATCCTTGTTTGTAAATACCAAAGCTAAAAATACATATTTTTCCACATGTACACACCTTGCCTACTATACAACATGTGTATACACAGGCTGCTCCACTACAACCCGCATACATCGATATTTGTGCCCAAAAATGAAAATTAGTGTCGGGTTTCCATGCCATGACATGAGATCTATGATCCTTGGCCTTCCATATACTGAAAATGTTCCGAATCGGCCCTTCAGTTCCATTTGAAGACTATAAATGGGCCAATTCTGAGCTATAGAAAAGAGAAGAAAGAATTTAACTTTGAGAGAAAATTTACTCTTGAGAAATTATTTACTTCATATTGAGTTTGCATCCCTTTGTCCTTTAAGTCCGAACATAGTGTTCAACCCCCAAGCTCTTCCCTTATTTAATTGAGAACTTCATTGTCTCTCTTCTATAAGCTTGCCTTTGGTGGAGGCCGAACTGGAAGGAACTTAGTTTCTCAGTTCCGAACCGTGCCGACATGGAAGTCTATAACATTTTCACTTATGTTGATCATATATTAATAGAAATACTCTTTTCCCGTCAAATTGATATCTTGCAAATATTTGAATTATTATTCCATAGGCGTATTTGTCATGTTTATTAAAGGATTATGTTATTGAATGTGCTAACATCATTTATCATCACCATATGCTTGTGTTGCTTGGTTTTTGAGGACTAGTTGAAAGTATATTGCTTTGGGTCAAGTGCTCAACGGTGGAATTCATCAAACGTCTGGACAAATTAGGCCTTTTATCTTTTCTTGCTAGCATATTTGTTTGCATAACATACTTGAGAATAAAGTTGATTTCTGCAGTCATTTCCATATGTTGTGGTTTACCCTATCCATAGAGAGAATTTCCTCATAACAACATTCCACTCTCTTCGAGTACACTCCCTCCAAGTCCTAGGGTGATTTCCTTTGATTTGAGTGATCTTGTAGAGCCTAAAATTCCTTCTACACCCTTTCAGATAAGGGGCACTTCGATATATTGTAGATAAGGTAACCTATTCAAGTATTTTATCCTCCTCGACTTGGAAATCTTTGGGTTTTCCCAAGCTTGTGTCAGCTATCTGTGAGTTGTTGACTTTCGACAGAAGTCCTACACGGGAGCCCTGGCCTCCCTCGTCATATGCTGCTTAGAACAACATTCTCGAGTCTTGTTTAAGCTCTTTTATGACTCTCTCAAAAAGCAACAAGATTGTCGAGTGAACTTGTCTCTTTCACACTAGTAAATTGGATCTGAAAATACATCTATTTGGTGTAATTTTAACCCTTTTTCAGACCAAGTAGACTAATTTCAAAAAAGGAATACTCTAGTCACTAGTGGCAAGAAGAGTTCTCATGGGTATTGTTTTATACTTTTTAGGGCCTAGGGGACTAAATTCACGAAAAAGGACATTCTTTGGAGTTATGTTGTAATTGCATATCATCCTCTTGCTTGCAACATTAAGCCTATTTTCGGTTCCCACTTTTGCATTATAATCCTATTATCTCGAGCAATTTGCATCATTAGCCAAGAAGAGCCTTGTTTATATCCTTTTCATCTTGACACCATGTACTCTGCGAGGAAACATTCCCTCGAGCGTTCATATCCTAAATGCACCCCCTTGCATTGAGCATAAGTATGTTCCACTTTTGGAACTAGTTGCTTACTTGTGATACTCGTTTCCTCCTCTGTATCATAGCATTCATTTTCCTATGAAAAAACAAAAAAAGACGGTCAGGAAAAAACATTATCTCATGCCAGCAACAATTGTTTCGCCTTTGAACAAAGCACAAAATTTTGAGTCCACTTGTCATCCAAAGTTTGGGTTTAGCATGACCTTAGGAAGCTGAGCTTGTTACTTATAGTTTTCTCCTCCGACTGGTCAATATTCTAGTCCCTATGGAGAGCTTGATTGGTGCCTCCTTCATCACAAAGTTTCATCATTGAGTCTATGCTAGCAGAGTTTTCCACATGTCTCATGCTCTTGTTCAAAGGATGGCTATCAGCCCGTGTCAGCCATTTCTCAGAACTCTTGACATTTCATGTCATTCATACCCTTAGTGTGTCTTATATTTACATGAAGTTGTAGTCCCATCGTGCACCCTGTTTCATTATGGGTAGGTAACCTTGAACCCAACAATCGACATTTCCTCATTGGTCACTGACTAGGGGGTTTCCCTTATGTTCGATGATAAGAAATATATTCACACATTGGGATTCGTGAAATGTCTTGGATGCCATTAGAATTATTGGTGGTTTCCTTTCCTTTGTCGTTAGTTTTCATTATTGGCTACTATTCAGAGGGTCTCTTTCATGCACTGCTTGCATCTGGTGCATGCAAAAGACACACATGGTCGTTGGTTTGTGAACATGTTCTTCTTCCGAGTTCCTCCAAATAATTAAGCTACTTCTTTGTACCTTGTGCTAACTGATGAGAGATGCCTTAATTGTCTCCTTTCATCGAGTCTCCTTCCATCGACTTCAACCCAGCTAATATGGAAATGAGACCTAGAGTCCTATGAGTATCTAAAGGCTTGCAGTCATCAGTGGTAGGTTCTCTCGCCATCCACAATTGGGAATACATCAATGTCTCATGATCGACGAATTATTCAAGTGTTTGACCTCAAATCCTTTATTCACACTTGTAAGAATGTACTCTGTGTCTTGATACCTACTTTCATTATCAATAGGTTGTCTCACATTTGTTAACGATATACATTAATGACTAGTAATCAAACAAAGTCTCATTGTGTTCAACCTCAACTCATTTATTCACATAATGTAGACTTGCACCTTTGGTGGATCATGTAGAAGACTTGAAGACATCAATTCATAGTCACAGATTTCCTGATATTTTTCTATCATTCATTGGACCAATAACTATATGACTTCAATGATCGTGGGAGATCATATTGTACTTCATTGTATACATATATCTTTAGACTGATTTTGAGACTCGTTTTCACTGGGCCTTGTTTGTGACTATGAAATTCTATGGCATGTATTTACCCTTGTATTTCCTATTCATGTCCATGGACAACTGTTTAATATATTTCCACATGGATCTGTAGTGTAATTCAAATTGGCATCCATGTGCTCCAATTCATTATGGATTGGAATATTGTTATGAGAAACTAGTTTGCCCAGCTGAGTCTCCATTACTCCACTTATGGGAATTATAATGTATTTAGGCCATCGAAGACACTTCTCTGACCTCACACATTAGGGGGCATATGTTATAACAAGATTAACCTCACCCCATGCAACTTGATCAGAAGGCCTTTTCCATTTCCCTATGCATACTTGAAGTCCCCTTTTTGCAATTCCCAAAGCTAAAAAACACATTTTCCCACATATACGCACCCTAAAAACTATACAACATGCATATATACATGTTGCACCATTAAAACCCACGTACATTTTCCACATATACGTGCCCTAACAACTTTACAACATGTGTATATGTAGGTTGCACCATTACAACCCACGTACATCGGGTTTTGTACCCAAAATAAAAAAATGGTGTCGGGTTTCCATGTCACATCATGAGATCCATGATCCTTGACCTTCCATATAATGTAAATGTTCTGAATCAACCCTTCAGTTCCATTTGAAGGCTATAAATGGGCCATATCCAAGCTGTGGAGAAGAGGAGAAGAATTCAATTTTGAGAGAAAAGTTACTCTGGAGAAATTATTCACTTTATATTGAGTCTGCATCTCTTTGTCCTTTAAAGTCTGAACACATTGTTCAACCCCCAAGATCTTCTCTGTTTAATGGA
>ML800152.1:201230-247368 GCA_009831015.1 Picea engelmannii
CTTTGGGGGCCCGCTTGCCCCTAGACCCCCCAACCAGGGGGATAGCCCCCCCGGACCTCGCAGAGGGGGTACCCCCCCTATGCACTCCCTCGCGTGGAAGATTGTACATACTTCTAGGGTGTAAATACTTCATGGGGTATAAACACGGCTGAAAGCAAGGACCTTTGAATCAAGAAGATAATCAGGCTCCACAACCAACACCAACTGGAAAGGACTTAGTTTCACAGTTATGAACGTGCCAACACAAAATTTTGTCATTCATACACTTCTGTTGATTACATTTTAATAGAAATACTCTTTTCTCCTCTAATTAATGTCTCGCAAATATTTGAATTGTTATTCCATGGGCATATTTTTTATGAATAATGATGGATTATTCTATTATATATGCTAAATTTATATATTATCACCATATGCTTACGTATATTGGTTGTTGAGGACAAGTTGCAGGTATATAGCTTTGAGTGAAGTACTCAACGGTGGGCTTCATCGAATATTTATCTTGTCTTGTTAACATGTTTGTTTATATAACATACTTGAGATTAGAGTTGATTTCTGCAGTCATTTCCATCTATTGTGGTTTACCCCATGCCATAGAGTGATTTCCCTCATAACAACCCCTCACGTAGATAGAATAATATATTTTCCATGTAATACATGATGACATTAGTTAATAAGGCCTATTTAATAAATGAGAACAAGTCAATGTAAGAAAACCTAATAGAAGCTTTCTCTTCTAGAAAGATGTTCCTCTAGAATGTTCTTTAGAATATATAATTAGTATAAATAAGAGTAGGAGGCATGCAAAATCCTTTTCTTGAGAATTATTGTAATAGAGTGTTGCTCCATTGGAGGTTTCCCCCTTGAAGAGGCAAACAAACATTGCTTTCTTTCAATAAAGGTATCATTGTTGGTATTGTTATTCTCATTATTTTGTTTTTCACTTATGATTGCATTCAAGATACCATAAACATATAACCACAAATACACAGTACACAATAATTTTACATGGAAACCCAAATGGGAGAAAACCACATAATGTTTTCTTATATATATCAGAATATTACATTCATAGGAAGCACCAAATTCCAAAATTCTCTAGCACCAATTGGAAGGAGGCACCAACCTCCTTGTTTACAGGCTCCAACCTGAAGGAAGCTACAACTCCCTAGATTTTTGAGCTCCAAGTGGAAGGAGGCTCCAACCCCCTATTTTACATGCTCCAAATTGAAAGAAGATACAACTCCCTTTCCTTTCCCCTTCCTTCCTCCATTGAATATAAATAAGAGAATCAACTTGCCATGTTGTTGTCACTGATACTGATATATCATCATCATCAAAATATATACAACCACATAAAACTCATGCCAATATCTCCAAGAATATCCTCCAAATCATGTTCTCAAAATAACCATGATATGTATCAAACTATAAGCCAATACATCCAAGATGTGCCTCAAAGAATGTACCATGTCTCAAAACATATACCCAAAATATGCCTTAAACATGTGCCAAAATATCCAAGATGTACCTCAACCAGTGCCAATACCTCCAATATATGCCTCAAGCATATGAAAATACATCCAAGATACAAGCCTCAAAATATATGGAATAACATACCTTTTAACATGTGAACAACTTGGTGCATCAGATATCAAATATTTAGACCTTCCTAAACTTTAGCATAAAAAAGAATACCTTCCTCAAAAGTTTTCCTCAACCTCATGGGACTAGATTGAGCAACAGGTGGGGCCTCACATAATGATACCAAGATAACCAAAGGGGGGCTCTTGGGACACCCCGTACTTGACCCATGGGAGTCACCTCATATAGGGTTTCCCCAAAACCATTCACACATCTGCAACTCCGAGAATTCTCTCCTTCGCACTACTTCGCTATCTCACTTGCACCAAGAGATCAAATACTTGCTTGATTTCACACACTTGATTGATGATAAAATGAGAGGTTCTTGATGGGTATTTATAATTTTCCAAGTACCTCCTTTATTTGAATTTAGGGCCGACCTATAAATTCTTGTTGCAATTATGTTTCTCCTTTTCCTCATTTTGGGGTCGAGTTCTAACTTTTTGTTGCAATCGTTTAAGGGATTTTTAACCATACTTCGGGGCTTCATCTTTAAGAGGGTATAACTTTGTTGGGTATGTGTTATATTCTTTGCACAACTAGAACTAGTGTCCATTTTTTGTCGGTCCTTGGTTTTCATGTCCATTTATGGGCAGTTTTCCGTCACATGGTTTTTCATCGATGGTTTTCTATTTCTGGTTAAGGAATTAGGGTTGTTGACTAATCTAGGTCATTGGATTAGGGTTTTGGATGCCGCTGGCTCCTATACGTATATTGTATTTTAAATAATGTATGATGATGAATGAATATATAATATGCTAGTTTTATTAGTTTGGGATTCCAGAGGAAAACTATCTGTGTAATGTTTGTATTTGCCATTGTATATTTTATGTTATTTTATTGAAAATATGCTTGCAGTAAAATATTGTACAAGGTTAAAATTTGCATTTGGTATTAGAGCAATTATTGGCTTCAGGGGGACGCCTTTATGGTCAAGGGTTTAGCTTGGAACTATAATAATCCTTGTTACAGTGGGAGATCTGCGATATTGATTCTTTAGGTGAAAAGAAATGGTGAGTAGTTCCAAAATAGAGATCGAGAAATTTAATGTGAAAACTTTTGAGCTATGGCAGCTCAATATGGAAGAGTTGTTGGTAGACAGAGATCAATGGGTCTCAGTGGATCCAGGTACTACACCTACAGGAACTTCAGCAGATGAATGGAAAAAGTTGTATTGGAAGGAGAAGAGAACAATCTGATTGTGTCTCTAGGATTCAATATTACTAAATGTGTTAGGGGAAGATACAAACAAGGAGTTATGTGATAAGTTGGGGAACTTTTATCAGTCTAAGTCCCTGGTAAATAAACTATTCCTATGTATTTTTTTTTATAAATTGAGGATGAGATATGGAGACTCTGTGACAAAGCATCTGAACACCTTTAACACTGTGGTAAGTCAGTTTTTATCTATTGAGATTAAAATTTTAGATGAAGATAAGTGTATTAGTTTACTGTGCTCTTTACCAGACTCGTGGGAGTCAATGCTTCCAAGTCACTTGTCGTGCCACACAATGATAAAGGGAAGTCTCAGCTCAATAAACCTCTGTAGTATTATCCATTTTTATACTCGTGTCAGTCCATCCACATTTTCTCTATCATCTCAATTCACTATCCTAATCAATTTTGTGTCGATGATGGGGGATACATCATGGCCCCCCTTCGATGAGTCTATTCCTGTTGACTTCAACACATTATCCAGGAGTCAGAATTAGAAACCAATTAGTTCCTTGGAGCCTACATTCCACAATGGTAGGTTTCCACGCATTAGACAATGGGTTTACATAATTGGCCCCTGATCGGAAGATTCCATCAAATTTTTGACTTCAACTCATTGATTCACAGCCTTTGGATTGTACTAGGGTACCTTGGGAGTCATTGACATCACTGGTGATTTCCCTCTCATTGGTTAATGATATAAATTAATGACAGGTAATCAAGTGGTTTCTACCTTGTTCGACATCAACACATGTATTCACATGGTCAAAATCGTATTGGTTCGAGATCAGGATGAAGACCCTGGGAACTCTTTTAGGTCCCTAACACTGTTATGTGCCCAACCCAGGTTGCGGTGGAGAGATCTCCTATTGATGTACATTATCACATAGATCCACTTTGTATTGGTTTGTGGCTATGTTGTTGTCATATCATAGCTCCACTGTGTACTTTTTCGTGGCTACGACCTGATTCAGTCATGGAGGTATCATTCCACATTGTATCTCCGATGGCCTTATACTTAGTCAGTACTTTCATGGATCCATAATGTATTGGTCGACGACCATTATTTGAGGCAGTTTACTCCAAGCATAGATATGCCTGCCTTGGGCATGATACATATATACTGATATTGTTTGATGTTTTTTTGCAGCTTCCACTAGGCTCTCCTATTCCAACACCACTTGGAGCACATATTTTTGTAAAGTTTTTAGGCCATCAATTTCTCTTCTGAACTCACACTTTAGGGGGCATCTGTTATACACCAAAATTTCACACTTAAGTGTCACAAGTGTCGTAAAGTGTCATATGCACCTTACTAAGTGTCACATGAACTTTGTTAAGTGTTGTATGCACCTTACTAAGTGTCGCATGAATTTCACTAAGTCACAATCCCTAGTCAGTGTGGAGGAGAAATTTATCATATGAAGGTCAAAATACTATGTGCACATATATTATTCATTATTATTCAAAAAAAGGAAATTAATTTAGTGTGAGAATCCATCTCACATTTAGTTTCCTAATCTAAAGGAGAATTTGAGAGTCTCATGGATCGTTGAGATATTTTCTCAAAACAAAATCCTAATTTAATGGATCTTGAGAGATATTTCCTCCTTAAAATCCTTGAGATATATTTTCTCCCTAAAATCCTTGAGAGATATTTTCTCCCTAAAAATCCTAGAGATCCCAACTTAGTGGATCTAGTGAGTGATATTCTTCATGGTGGTTAAGCCTCCAAATCCTATATAATGAGGGAATTCCAAGGTGAGGCGGTGAAGGAATCCATTTCAAGCATCATCATTTTGATCTCAAGGAATTCATGCAAGGGATGGATAGGAGGAGCATTGGAGGGAGCTTGTTGAAAATCAACATGATTCTAAGTGTTGTCCATTGTTTCTCATGAATATAAGCTTGGAATATTCCCATACTTCTATCTCTCATTTACTTTACACATGAATTTTTATGCTTGTTTCATTTAGTTAGATTTGCTTTCATCTAACTTTGTGAAAGTAGTAGAAGAGGAAGATCATTCTATCTAAATGCAGGAAGATCGTGATCAAGCTAGGACTGGATCCAACGTTGTAGAAATAAGGAGGAATTAGGACAAACTTCGAATCAGGTGCACTATGATTTCCTTTTCTCTCTTCTCATTTTCATGTGTGAATAGATAGGAGCAAGGGATGTTAGTGTCCACTTTCTTTATTTTGTCTTAGTCGAAGAAAACCCAGCTAAGGGGAGATTAACCTATCTATAGGGTAATATTTCTCACAACACTTGGACATCTTGAATAGTTGTATGACCTTGAGTTAGAATGACTCATGAAGGAGTACGAAGGAAAAATCGATTCAAGTGTACCATTTCTTATGTACATAACGTAGAAGTATAATGACTCTCTACCAATCACATTGGGATATATTGAATATGAGGGAGATATCCCAACCAAACATCCCCCTTCACCTTCAAACTAGACTGCAACATGTTGGCTCACTATCTCGGTGGGAGGTAGTGAGGCCAATGGATTTCCTAGAAGAGGGGCCTTGGTGAAATCTGTTGAGAACGTAGTTGGGTGACTTGACATATTGGAGGAAATGAGGAGTTGTGGATGTGACGAGTTTGCAGATAGAAAAACATGTTTGAATGTGAATATGTGAGTTCTTGAGACAGAGGGGTGATGATTGGACTAGCTACCCAAGCAGTCGATGTCACAAGGGGATCCAATTTCATCACAAGGGGATCCAATGCATGGAAGCATGGGAAGACAGACCGAAGTATGGAAGCAATAGTAAGTCAGCGAGGTAATACATTTCATAGACTCATGTAACTTCCTAAGCGGAGTTCACCTTGATGAAAATAGTTGAGGAGACAACAGTCGAAGAGTGGTGATAAGATCCAGAGATGGGGAAAACATGCCATATATATCAACACATTTTTTCGGGGATGAAAACAACTTGGAGTGGGGGAGGATGTAAGGTATCCCATGACACCCACTGAGTGTGCACACTCTTTGGGTAGAATTGGGGATGAGTTAGGAAATATAACATAGAGAGCATGTGATCGATTGAGATAACGAATATGTGTAGGTGTGAGCAGGGGCACCTTGGGTGCATAATGGTGACATGCCGCACCAAGGGGGCATACACCTTACTTTCCTTAGAAAAATTGACGAATACTTGGGTTGCATTTTGGCAAGGGCGGGGAAACTTGGTAGCATGCCCAAGGAGTGGACCCATCTACCCTTGACAACATGGGTGCAATGGAGAGGTTGGACGACCCCATCGACACACCCATGAGGATTCACACCAATCAACACAAGATAACACACAAGGAAAGGGGATCATGTCCAAGGATGGGGGGTGACAATCCTAGAGACATGACGATTGATGGGCGTGCAGGCTTGTTTGGGTGTATCGATTCCATGGAGGTGTGCGACGATTCGGTTGAGTGTGGGTTTGAAAAGGGGCATGACACACCCAAAAGGCATGACATTTCACATTGGTGACCATTGCAGTCAATATAATAGCACAAGGGTGCACAAACAAAGAAGGAATATTTTGGAAAGAGATTTGGGGAGAACATATCGAGGGTAAAGTATGAGGAAAGGAATAACTGAGGTAGATCTACCAAGATGGAAGACAAGTATCCAAGGTTGGGATGCTCTAAGATATTTTCGGGAAGTCTAGAAACACAGGTTTTTTGGAGGCATGTGTGAGGCAGAACCGAAATATTTTTTAACTTAGTGAAGTATGTGGTAACAAAAGGACAACAAGTCTGTAGTTGAGGGCATGTTTGAGGTGCACCACAGGAGGTTACAGAGATAGTTTTGGAAGAGAGTATTGATGTGATGAATCTGTGTATGAGTGTTGTTTTTCTTGAGTTTATACTTAAGGCTTCAAAGTATAATGTCAAGGCATCCAAAAAATAAAGAGAGTTTTTAATATGAAAAGAAAATCAATTCTTTAGGGAAAGAAAGATATGGCTGATTTTTAAGTTGTCTTTGCCTAGCTTCCCAATGTTCTTGGAGGCTTATGTCCTGTTCAATCACTTCCCATGAACGTTCAAGTTCAACCCGGGTGTTAGCGGTCTCTAAGATGGTATTAAACAAGATTAATGCAATGCTGGTCTAGTCTATGAGACCGGGCTCAATATTAGGTTGTCTTGCAACAGGTACAACCATGGAGAAAAGAAAGTTAAAAGATCTTTGTTTTTTATGTTTGCTTTTTCTATTTTCAATTATATGAGAAAAGTTCCTAAAAATGAATTAATGGTATAACAATTCAAAGGTCGTTTTCCGTATCTGAGTCAAATTTGAAAATAATGAATGTGATGAGAGAAAAACATAAAGCTGTTAAAACAAAATGAGGCATCAATCACAGAAGAATCTTACTCTGCTACAGAAGAAGAAAAATGGAGGTGAAACCTTTAATGAAGCATAAAAAGTGGCAATCTACTAACTCATGGGTCTTGTATTTGCTAATAGCCAATACAGAGGAAAATCTATAAACAGTTAGATAACTGAATGAACATATAACCACATTAGATGTTGTACTAAGTTGTGATTAGGAATTCATCAAAGACATATGAATAATGATGTCTGAGTATAAAATAAAAGAAGAACACTTAACTCAAGAGTGACGAAATATGGAGTCTCTGGTCTGTACTCATATTAATTCTTGAAAAGGAGATATTTAGCTATTACAATCGGCAAAAAACTATCCCTGTTTTAGTCTTTTGAAACTATATTTATACAAAAGGTTACCAACCCTAGACGGTTGGAATTCTCCTTACTCCTATATACTAACGGTTACAAAATAAAAACTTGAACCGTTTCACTTGGTTACTTTCTATCGCTCTCTCATACCAGCATAACGACATGCATATGTTACTTCATTGATTCTTTGAAGTAATTCCTTCACCTGGCTCGAAACACTTGACGCGCCTGCTTAGAAATTGTACTAATATTCTTGAAGGCTCTGTCACATATTTTGCCTCAAAAAGATACAAATTTCTCTGTAATTGCGACAACCTATCTTCAATCCTTTTATCTTCAAAAATTATTAACTGTAATTGTAGATTTGGCTTCACTATCCATCTATCTATTTGAGCAATGTCAACCTGATTTAGTTGTGAAATTTTGGCCTTAGCTGTCTCTAGGCCTTCTTTGATGTCTAGTTGATGTTTTAAAAATGTTAATATGTCCTAGTACTTTAGAAAAATCATCATTCCCGAGGGATAGTGATTCTTTGTTAAGTAAATAAAACATGTCTTCGCAATCCTCTTTTATTTCCTTGGTCACTCTTTTAATCTCGGCTATATTGGCCTCCCATGTCTTTAATATTATGTCGCCTCTGATTTTCTCTTCAATAGTCAATCTGGTAGTTTTGGGAGTTACAAACATTTATTTCTTAGAAGATGACACAACTGCTTTTTGGAAAGTGATCCTGGTTGTAGTAGCCTCTCTTTCTCTGAAATAAATGTTCTCTAATGATTGATTTACTTCCTGAAAATAATTTTGGATGATCTCTACTTTAGAGAATAGGTTTTGTTGTGTTGCTTCCAGTTTCTGTTGCAATTCCAGTGCCCGAGATTGAAACACTGTTATATTTACAATCTTGCTTTCAGTAGAACCTAATTTAGCTTGTATCTGCCTTACTAACTCTTATTGTTGAATGACATGCCCTTGACTTGCTTGAGAAGTCTTGTGTATCTCTTCAAGATCATATTTAAGTTGTTGAATTTCTTGTCTGTCTTTGGCTCTAGCCTGTTCGATTCCTTTGCTATAACTCTGAGTTTAGTTCCAAGCTTATGAGTCTTTTCGTCTCCAGAATCATCTAGGCAATTAATGACTTCGCGCTCCAAGATTTCGAAAATCTGCATCTAGGACCTAATTGAATTTACAACATGTGGTGTGGTATCAGACAGAACGTCCGAGTTCGGATTTGAGCCTTCACCGGCCTCATCACTCTTATTCAACATTTTCTTGGGTGCCATGATGCATGTGATAAAAAGCGAATACCTGTTATAGAGGAGAAGGCATAATATTTACTTGAGTAAAACTTACTACTTTGCTGAAAGCGAGAATGAAATTTGAAATAAAAACTTTTATTCACCCTCAGTTTGCCTTAATTCGAGCGTGCTTCTACAGATGATGAATTTATTTGTTTTAGTGAGGAGAGTACAACTAGAGATACGCGCCTTACACTATAAAATATTTCTATTGATCCATAATAAATATTACCAAATTTCGGAGATTCACGACTGAGAGTTTTGGATGTATCAACATTGAAATATCCCGAAACATGAATGTGCAAAAAATCAATTTATATCGTTAATTTTTTGGTTAGAGGTTAAATTAAACATGCTTAAGAACTTAATGTTTTTGGGACTTCATTCTTTGGGGTTTTTTTGGGCGTGATGAATGTCAGATTCCTGATTCCCAAAATTACAACTGGTTTAAATTTATATCAAGCAAGTTTAACCTTTTTTTTTAATTAATTGTAATTAAATAAGGGTATCGCGACTTTGTATATCGGGATTTGGAGTTCATTGTTCGAGGAAAGATTTCCGAAATGCAAGATTACGACAAGTTTTAATTAACGTTAAGAATTTTTACTAATTTCGCGACTTCACATTTTGGTATTTTAGATTTCACTCTATGTCTAACTGTTTGTATCGCGAAACCATGAAACACGATACTTTGGAAGTTGTCTTAGTGTTTTGACTTTTTAAACAAAGGGCGGCTCCAATATTTAAAAATCTTTTAGACCATTGGATAAATGAGAAGGCTTCATTCGACGATGGTGTCCAGTGCATTCGTGTTCTTGTTTTTATTTAAACAAAAATGAAACTTCTTTTAGTCTAAAGTTTAGAAAAATATATATGTTTCAACATAGGCTCCATCTATGGATCTCGTCTCCTTGTGGGACAAGAAGAAAATGTAGACCGAGTGCCTTTATTGGGTAAATGGAGTCATTATTGCAGTTCTGTGAAACACATTCTGAAAGAAAACACAAAGAAGGACTTAGGACTTCATCCATACCTCCAAAAACGTTCAAAACTTAATCATTCATCAATATTGAATCCAGGCTTTAATTACTTCCTTCTCTTAAACGGATTTTAGAATTACATGAGATAATCAAAACAACCTTAATCAATCTATCATTCTTTGTTCTATTTTATTCACATCAAGGCAAAGTGATTTTAATGTTTTAAACAGGGAGTCCTGTGTTAGCTTAGAATGTAGATCTAGCTTGAAAAAGGAAATAGTTGTCAGAGTACGTTATAATGCATGTATAACAACCTTATAGATATCATAGACATTTCTTCACTGTCAGCGAGACTGTTCAATACCCTGGTGAATTTATCTAATTCCCATATTGAATTTCATTTCATCACTTCAAATGTTAAGATGAGGGCAATCGTTTTATGAATTTCCTTTCATCATCTCTGTTTAGACTAGATGGGGGCAATCATTTTATGAATTTTCTTTCACCATATGTCTTATTTTTAATCAAACATGAAGTGAGGTCAATCAATTGGTACATAATAGAATATACCAGGGATGATATCCATTTATATTTTAGAAATAGAGGTCTGTTAACTCACTTTGATTACTATGGACTAATCCTTTTTTGACTTTCAAAAAACCTTCGTTTACTCGGAAATTTTCATGGGGAATTTTATTTTCCAGGGACTTTCCTTGGGTGAAAATAATCAATTTAAATCTGGTAGAAGGGCTAAAGTAGTTAGGATTAGTTCGAACATACTTTGTATTTCATTTAAGGTTAAGAAAATCATCAGGATTTTGCCAATTCTCATGTGAAAGATCTGTTTTTAGGTTTTCAGAGTTAAAGTGAAGCTATTTTTCTTCTTTGAAGATCATAAAGAAAAGTTATTTTTGTAATTAAACGTTTTTTTTTTTAGGTTCAGAAGCAAGACTTAAGAATTAAGCTGTAATTTTGTAACCCTCTGACTAAAACTTAGGTGATAATATTTGTACCAATGAGACTTTTGTCTTATTTATTAATATTTCCTAGAAAATTCTAACTCAAGTTGACAGAGCACAAGTTCATACCTCGGATTGTTTTATATATATATATATATTTAGCTAAGCAAATTACTATTCTATCACCTGTTTCGAGAGAAATTTAATGCGAGTACCGAGTCTGCCCTAGATTATCTCTCGGTTATCAGCTTGTATCCTGCAATAAGACAAAATGATAGTAGTCAGGGAATCTTGTAGATTAGAAACCTACTTGTTTCATATTTTGATAATTTGATTTTTATGAAATTGACTAACCTGTTTCTATTTACAGTAAAAATAAAAACTTACCGAAACAAAGGTAATTATAAAAAAACGATGAAAACCAAACAGGTATGTACAATGAGAGTTTGGAACCATATTACTACACAAAATGCTTGAGATAACACCCATTGATAGGGGCATTAAGAATATTTTCATCAATATTTTCTAACAAAAACACATTCTTTCCTTCAGAAGCTGAAATTTTGTACGGTCCACACTAGATCTGATCAAACTTACCATGTTTCCCAACATCCTCTTTTCTGGCTTCCCATTTTAGAACCAAATCACCAGGGAGAAATTCCATATCTTTAGCTTTTTGGTCAAATAAGGCTTTCATATTATCTTGATATTTCTGTAGTTTTTCATCTACTTCAGCCCTATTTTGTTGAACTTCAATCAATTGATTTATCCTCCTGGTAATTTCATTTGGCTCTTCTTTTGAGTCTTGCCAAAGTTTCACTACTGGTAGCGCTAGATTTATGGGTAAAATAATGGCAGTACCATATACCATCTGAAAGGGAGACATTCTGATTGATCCTTTAGTGCCTATCCTGTTAGCCCATAGAGCATATTTTAAATGTACATGTCGCTTTGTTATTTTCGGTCAGTACTTTCTTAATTATAGTGATCAGGATTTTGTTAGATGACTCGGCTAATCCATTTCCCTGTGGATAATAGGCCGTGGAGTGTCCTAGAACAATGTTATACTTTTGACAAAAAATTATCATGGCCATGGATTTGAAGGCCTGAACATTATTAGTAACTATTTTTCAAGGACAGCCAAATCTTGATAGAATACTCTCCTCCAAAAAACTGATCACTACTGCGTCTATTGCGTTTCGTGTAGGAATAGCTTCCACCCATTTAGTAAAATAGTCTGTAGCGGTTAGAATCCATTTATGTTGAGCACTCGAGTGTGGATGAATTTCTCCAATAAAATCAAGACCCCATTGCTGAAATGGAGCCTCGGTTTTAACTGGAACTAAAGGTAATGCCAAAATTTTCTGCTTGCCTGTGAACAACTGACAAGGATTAGAATTTATGACTTTAGTATTTACATTAGTGAATAATTTCGTCCAATAATACCCAACTCTTAATATTTTATAAGTCGTTTCTCTCCAAGCATGATGTCCTCCACACACTCCTTTGTGGAATTCATTTATAACTTTTTCTATTTCAGATTCTACTAAACAACTTAGTAAGAAACCCAGGGGATCCTTCCAATATAATTGACCATCTACAATACAATATTTTACAGCGTGTAACTTCAATGTCTTGGATTTAGATGGGGTTAGGTCGTTGGGGCACTGAAGGGTCAGTAGATAAGAAACAATGTTGCTGTACCAAGCTGAAGAAGAGAATTTCTCTAAAATTTCGGTTGCGGGCACAATAACATCAAGTTCGTCTATCTCTAAAAATCCTTTGTACTCCTGCAGATGATTTATTCCGAGTTCTTTTAGATTTGATTCAACCAATGATTTAGCCAAGCCCTGACCTTTAATAAGTTTGGTCGGTTTAATTTCCAGGTCAAATTCCTGAATTTTGGCTAACCTTCTGCCCCTCTTTCCATCGCTATCGGGTTGAACCAATATATCTTTAACAAAACTGGTGGATACATAAGCGGTAATCTTTGAATGTAGCACATAGGTTCTGAAAGATTTGAGGGCTTTCGCCATCGCGTAATCTTGATTTTCCAATATATCATATTTTAGATCGACATCTCTAAGACTTTTACTAAATAACACAATTGGCTTCTCAAAACCCTCATCATTCTTTTGTAATAGTACGACTGCAATAGTATGCTCAAAAGAGAATGAGCATATTATCTTAATACGTATGAGAATGAATTTCTTAATACGTTTGAATGACATATTATCTTCGCTTGTCCACTTTACATCATTGTCCTTCTTAATCATATCTGTAATCAATTTTACGATTTCATCAAAATTCGGAGTGAATCTTCTCAAAAAAATTATTTTTCCTAAAAAATGATCGAATTTCTTTTCTATTCCTGGGAATATTAATAATATCTATTGCTTCAATCCTTTTCAGGCCAATTTTAATTCCATCACTAGACACTATATGGCCCAAGAGTTTACCTTCTTGCATTGCAACATGAGATTTCTTGGGATTCAGAGACAAACCAAATTTGTGACATTTTTCGAAAGTTTGCTTGAGGTGTACTAGATGTTTTGTATCAAATTTAGAAAAAATAGTTAGATCATCAAGATAAATAACAACAAACTTATCTCCTTCGCCGACAAAGGTGATGTCCATAGCTCGTTGGAAAGTTGCTCCTGCATTCATTAAACCGAAAGGCATTTTATCATGCATAAAGGTACCCCAAGGGGTAGTGAACACAATTTTCTCTTTATCATCTTGATGTACTACAATTTGATTGTAGCCCGAAAAGCCGTCAATCATGGACATTCTATTCACTCCAACTACTTTCTCTAAAACGTGATCCATTTTAGGCAATGGATAATTGTCTTTGAGTGATGATCTGTTTAAATTTTTGAAGTCTACACATAGTCTGATTTCACCATTTTTCTTTCTTATCGGAACTAAATTAGCCACCCATTCAGAGTATCTAAGTGGGACAATGATTTTAGTGTCCAAAATTTTCTTTACCTCTTTCTTTATCATGGACAATAACATAGGATTTATTTGTCTAAGCTTCTACCTGAATAGTTTGACACCTTGCTTCAGAGGAATTTTGTGTTCCATTATAGTGGTGTCATAAGTTCTCAATTCATCATAGGACCAAGCAAAAACATCTTTATATTGTCTAAGCAACTCAACATATTTACTTTTTATTTCAGGAGGAAGGTACTTGGATAATTTTACCAACCTAGGATTTTCTTTGGTGCATATATCACAATATTCAACTTCTTCTAGATGAGGCTGCAAAGTAGACTTCAGAGGAATGCCGTCATGATTAAATAACCTCTCCAAGGGGATCATACCTTTGGGAATATAATTATTTTTCAAAATAATCATACGATGATTGGCAATATTATTTTGAAATTATTGAGGATCTTCCCCTTCCTGCATAATCCAAGTGGGATCATTCTGATTTTCTTGGTCGATATGTGTTTCGACAAAGTCATCCACCATTTCTAAAACTTATGACACCACTTGTTCATTGTCTTCGACCATTTGTTCATTGTCTTCGAAAACCTGCCAATGTTGAATATTATTTGGTATTGAAGGTCTATGTCTCATCTCTATATGGTATTTTATTTTAAAAATCGTAGGAGGCACAAACATTGAGGCTTCTTTAGCCAATGAATCTACACATTGATTTTCTGTTCTAGGGATGTAATGAACATTAACTGACGAGAAAAAATTCTTGATAAGATCCTAGGCACAATTTATGTAAGACCTCAACCTTGGGTGCTTAGCCTGTTACTGACGATTAATTTATTTAATAATTAGTTCTGCATCGCCATAGACTTCTAAATTCTTAATTTTTGATTTCCTGGTAGCTTCTAATCCTAAGACCAAGGCTTCATATTTACATACATTGTTAGTGTAATCTATGTCCCATTGTAACTTGTAAGAAAAAGGAATAATAAACTCATCGTTGGGTGCCACAAATAACACTCCAGCTCCTGCTCCTTCACATGACGAAGCACCATCAAAATACATTTTCCAAATTCCAGTACTATATACATCTTTATTGGTTTTTTATGTTTCTTCTTTTTCTGTACAATCTTTTTATGTGCAATCCTCTAAGTCATCATCTATTGATAAAATACAATTTCCTAAATCTTGATCTACAATATAAATAGGGTAGTTATTCAGATTCAACGGATCACTTACTGTAAATGCTAGCCTTGTTTCTCTGTAAAGGCGGGTGAACTGTCCGTCAAAAATTGGGATTGTCGCGTATGTCATGTCAAGCGGAAGGGATCCTCCAAGTTTAGTGCCCCAAGACCTAGATAAAAACATGCCATACTTTGGTGGTATATCAATGACAACCACATCCATCAAATTACTCTTTACATGAATCAATGCAAGATTAGCCACTAAATCTTTAATCATGCCCAAACATTTAACTTTTCTCGAATCAAAAGAATAAAGATCCTCGTATGGTCATGTAATTTCGAGACCAATTCTATCTGTAATACCTTTGGGCATCACATTGTGGGAAGCTCCAGAATCCAACATGCAATTATGAAGAAGATGATCATGTACAGTTAGGGTAATGTAAAAAGGAGTGACAATATCTCTAGCACCTTCAAAATGTGGACCAAAAATTATATTCAGTTTATCATCTTCTAAATTTATGACATCGGCCTGACTTTCAGTATCAGAAAAATTTATCATTTTAGCAATTTGTTTTCTGTATGTGGGGTTTTTTGCCAATTGAACCAAGGGTAATGGAATCTTGATTTTATTAATCCCATTCTCTAAATTAAAACTTCCCACTGTCCTATCGACTTCTCTAGTTTGGATTTCTATTTCCTTTTTTTCTGATTTATTAATTTGTGTCGCTTTTGTTTCAGATGTTTTTGTTTCTGCCATGGGAATTTCCATTGTTCTTGTATTAACAATTGGTGTTCCTGCTGGATTTGTCCTTGTAAACTGTGTGTCAGCAGCCTTGGTTTTAACAGTCTTCTTTTCAACAGCTTTTGGAGCTGCCTCGATTGTTTCCCCCCTCGAAAAAATTTTCTTCGGTAGGGCAATTGTGACATTTTTGTTTCTATACCTTAGATTATATTTATGTTGGAGCTCAACCATTATATTATCAGTGATTCCTTGATAAGACGAATCGTCTGTAATATTTCTATTCTCATTATTTTTGGACCTGTATTCTGTATTTAAATATTTTTCATAATCTTGTCTCGTCAAATAAGGTTCTTGACAATCATCGTCAAAATTATTCATATCTTCTTCTAACTCCTCAAAATTTCACATATCTTCTCCGCTTATGAAATTTTCATTCTTAAAGGGGGCCAAAATATTTTGATCTTCATTCTTGATTTGTCTTTGATGTATTTGAGGGTTAGGGTTCCTTATGAAATCTTTCCTGGGGAACTGCTCATTTCTGGATTGGTCTACTTCCATTTTAGATATTTTGTTCGATAGTTCTTTAATTATTATTCTCATGTCATCCATTTTATCTTACGAAGACCTCCCAGATCCAGAGGGTCCTTCTTGTTCTCTATACCATCTGATTTATTTATTTCCTGGTTCGAATTTGAATTTTAACTTCCCTGATGCCATCATATTTGACTCAGTTTCTAAAGCATCGTCCTGCATTTTAGTGAGGTCAACAGATCTTCTTTCCCTTAACAATAAAGTAAAATCAGGATCAAAAGCCCCCAAAAAAGTTACCTTTGCTGCAGGTTGAGAGGGTTTAACCTCCACGGGAATCTTGTTATATAATTTATTAAATCTTTGAGTAAATTTGAGAATTGTTTCTGAGTTTTTCTTTCTCAAAGCTCCAAACTCGGTTAGATAATAAAGATGATATTTCCTTTCTCCCCATTGTATGATAAAATCATTTTCCAAATCATCATATGATCCTATGGATCCTGCTGGTAGTCCTCGAAACCAGGTTCTCACATGTCCTTCGAAAGTTTGAACTAGGAGTCTTGAATAAACATCTTCGTGTTCAATGCCAAGGATATCAACAAATTGATCGAAGAAATTAGTGTGTTTAGTCGCGGTTAAATCCCCCTCTGCTGTGAATTTTGACAGGTTTTTCATATAATTTTCAAGTAAATCATGGAGAGGAAATGGGAGGACCAAAGGAGCATACCTAGAAGCTACTTTGGAAAATATTCTAGGGAGTGGGACTTGACCACCTCCTCCTCCTCCTTCACCGCCTACGACACCACCTCCAGCACTACCTCCTCCGACCGCAACCATTAATAATTTAGAGGGTGAAACTTTGATATTATAGAGGAGACCTTTAAAGATGCATGGTGACCTTTCGGTTGCGTCTAAATAGAACATAACAGTTTCAAGGAACTGACCACCGGTGGACAGGAAATTTGAAAAATAGGGAACTGGAAAAAGAGGACTAGTTTCTTCAGACTCACAGGATGTGTACACAGGAGAACCAACAGGAGTCAAGTCAAGGTATACAGTATATTCTTCTGAATTCTGAGAGGTTGCAGACTAAATTTTGGGAACTAATGAAACGTCGATCGAGGCGGGAAGTGAGATAGATATGTTACCTCTATTTGTAAAGGAGACAGTTGGAAAAGTTTCAGCTTTAAATTTGGGTAACACCAACTCAGGTTCTAGGGTTTCGATTCTATCGATGGATGTTTCTATGAAAAGGAGTTGGGTGTGAGAATGTTCAAGTAGACCCTTGGTATTTGACTGTGTGTATTTGGGTTGATAAATCTTACTTGTTGATGAAGCAGTCTGTTTAAGGTATCTTCTTGTTTTCAAAAGTTTTTCAGGATCTGATACAGGTGAGGTTTTCTTATCGTCTGGATTCTTTCTGGTATTATTTTTTGATTAAATGCCAGTTTATCAATCATGGATTTTCCAAGTGAAAGATTAAAATTAGCCTTATAACGTATTCAAACTTTGTTCACTATCAAAGAAAGAAACCTACCAATGTCATTCTCTCAGGGAAAAAATAACTTCGATTCTCTGTCCCTGGCAACGGCGCCAAAAAGATGTTGTTCTTGAGTTTATACTTAAGGCTTCAAAGTATAATGTCAAGGCATCCAAAAAATAAAGAGAGTTTTTAATATGAAAAGAAAATCAATTCTTTAGGGAAATAAAGCTATGGTTGATTTCTCGGTTGTCTTTGCCTATCTTCCCAATGTTCTTGGATGCTTATGTCCTATTCAATCATTGCGCATGAATGTTCAAGTTCAACCTGGGTGTTAGCATTCTCTAAGATGGTATTAAACAAGTTTAATGCAATGCTGGTCTAGTCTGTGAGACTGGGCTCAATATTAGGCTGTCTTGCAACAGGTACAATCATGCAGAAAAGAAAGTTAAAAGATCTGTTTCTTTTTATGTTTGCTTTTTCTATTTTCAATTATATGAGAAAAGTTCCTAAAAATGAATTAATGGTATAATAGTTCATAGGTTGTTTTCTATATCTGAGTCAAATTTGAAAATAATGAATGTGATGAGAGAAAAACATAAAGCTGTTAAAACAAAGTGAGGCATCAATCACAAAATAATCTCACTCTGATAAATAAGAAGAAAAATGGATGTGAAACTTTTAATGAAGCATAAAAAGTGCAATCTACTAACTCACGGGTCTTGTATTTACTAATAGGCAATACAGAGGAAAATTTGTAAATAGTTAGATAACTGAATGAACATATAACCACAGTAGATGTTGTACTAAGTTGTGATTAGGCATTCATCAAAGACATATGAATAAATATTCTAGAATATAAAAGAAAAGAAGAACACTTAACTCAAGAGTGACGATCCTTCACCGGCCTCATCACTCTTCTTTAACGTTTTCCTGGGTGCCATGATGCCTGTGATAAAAAGAGAATACCTGTTACAAAGGAGAAGGCATAAGCTTTTCTTGAGTAAAACTTACTACTTTGCTGAAAGTGAGAATGAAATTTGAAATAAAAAATTGTATTCACCCTCAGTCTGCCTTAATTCGAGCGTATTTCTACGGACGATGAATTTATTTGTTTTAATGAGGAGAGTACAACTGGAGATACGCGCCTTACACTATAAAATATTTCCGTTGATCCATAATAAATATTACCAAATTTCGGCGATTCGTGACCGGGAGTTTTGGATGTATCAACATTGAAATATCTCGAAACGTGAATGTGCGAAAAATCAATTTGTATCGTTAATTTTTTAGTTAGAGGTTAAATTAAACATGCTTAAGAACTTAATGTTTTCGGGACTTCATTCTTCGGGGTTCTTTTGGGCATGATGAATGATAGATTCTTGATTCCTGAAATTATGACTAGTTTAAATTTATATTAAGCAAGTTTAACCTTTTTTTAATTAATCGTAATTAAATAAGGGTATCGTGACTTTGTATATCGAGATTTGGAGTTCATTGTTCGAGGCAATATTTCCAAAATGCGAGATTACGACAAGTTGTAATTAACGTTAAGCATTTTTAATCATTTTAATTAACTCGGTTTAATTTTAAACTAATTTCATGACTTCGCATTTCGGGATTTCGAAGTTCACTTTATGTCTAACTGTTTCTATCGCGAAACCCCGAAATCCGATACTTTGGAATTTGTCATAGTGTTTTGACTTTTTAAACAAAGGGTGGCTCCAATATTTAAAAATCTTTTAGACCATTAGATTAATGAGAAGGCTTCATTCGACGGTGGTGTCCAGTGCGTTCTTGTTCTTGTTTTTATTTAAACAAAAATGAAACTTATTTTAGTCTAAATTTTAGAAAAATATATATGTTTCAACAAGTGTCTTGGTGAGGTGAGGCGATTCGTGTGACTTTTCCAAGTTGTAAACCTAGCCGGTAGTGCTCATATTGTAACTGTTTGACAATAACAAAGACTTAGTCAGGTGTTAGGCATGGTTCATGTCACCCACACTGTTTTTGTGTATGTATTTCATTTGTTCCACAATTTTTATTTTGGTTTCTCATGTTTTTGGATGTATGCTTAAATGAGTAAGTGTTAAACTATTAACAAGATTCTTTAAGTATACAAGAGTTGCACTAGAGTAGGAGTGTGACTCACCTGTAGCCTAGAATGGAGTATGAGTATGCTATAGTTGAAGAGGCATAGTCCAAACGAAGTCGTCTTGGTGTTTCCAAGAAACTAAGTAAAAATTGTAGTGATGTCGCACAACTAGGTGAACGTTTTCAAGATGTAAACAGGGGTTATGTGGGGTCGTGAAAAAACCCAATTTTAAAAGCATAATCAGAAGTAGCATTACCTACAAGGAATCAAACAAAATTTTAGAAACATGGAAAGGGTAATAATATTAATAGATAAACTTAACAATTTGATCCAATATAATTGGACAACTAGAAGAGAAGGAACCCAATAAAAAGATTGATTTAATGGGAATTGATCTAATAACCACTAATTGACAAACACAACCCACTAATTACAAAACCCAAACTAATCTAAATTTGTTTTCAATAAAACGATGATGCTACCCCAATATGTCATTTCATTTTTTGACAATATACTAAACCATTTAAGAAAATTTAAATTCACCCAGGATAATAACAATTTTTATGGTTGATTGGGAAGGTGATTTATAGTAGAAACCTAGAAAACTAATGAATTAATGAATTGTGAACTGATTGATTCCACCCTTCAACTATACACCATAAAACTAAATAGAAGGCCAATGAAGGCCAATGAAGGCCAATCACACACAACTTATACTCATATATATGGATGATTAACTAATAAAAACTAATAAAAACATGTTACATTAAGTTGCAATGAATGTTGAAGCTTCCATTTTCCAAACTACAAGGCCAAGGATCTATAAACAATATCAACCTATGGAAATCAATATTATATATACATATTCAAAATTTTCACCCACAAAATAAGTGTAAAACCAATTAAAAAACTAAATAAAACAAAATATCGACACATTAATATCATAGACACTATATTTGAAATGCCACCTAAGAACTACGAGGCTAGACCTATAATTATATGAAGAAAGAATAATAACCCAAAGAGAAAATGAAATTTCAAGATTATAGCAAGTAATTAATAAAAATGATACATGGTAAGAAAAAGATTAAGGTCCTAATTCCCCGATTTTACAACTAGAAAGTGTATATTTTATTAAAGTTTGAGCAATTGATAGTCCCAAGGATAAGCCTCTAGAGCTAGGAATCTAAGTACATTAATCGGGTTAGACATGATCCCATAAACCTTAATTTGGAAATACCCCCTAGTAATTACAAGCCTAAAGTCAATTTAAAAATGTAATAAGAATTGGTAGTACCTACAAGGAGTCAATTCAAATTTTAGATACATGACAAGGATAAGAATATTAATAGATAACCCCAACAATCTAAGCCAACATCATTGGATAGTCAGAATGTTGGAACCCAATAAAAATGTTGATTTAATGGGAATTGATCTAATAACCATTGGTTTGAAAACACAACCCACTAAATACAAAACCTAGAGTCTTTAATACTATTTATTATTAGTCTCTTTATTGTCAATATTAAGAGATGAAAGCACATAGTTAGTTGTTTGGACCTCTATGTTGAACTTTCTCAAGGTTTCAAGCATTGGTATATTTTATTGCATGTAGATTGTTTTA
Organism: Picea engelmannii; assembly: GCA_009831015.1. Classification (NCBI taxonomy): domain Eukaryota; kingdom Viridiplantae; phylum Streptophyta; class Pinopsida; order Pinales; family Pinaceae; genus Picea; species Picea engelmannii. The sequence continues at coordinate 222,631 of ML800152.1, forward strand.
TCTCGAAGATTGATATATAGCTTCTTCGTTGGTTTCCAAAAGATTGTTTTTTGAGGTGTTATGATTAGGACGGGGGAGCAAGCTACCTGTATAATTTATGAGGAATAGGACAAGCATAGAATGTTAGTCATGGTATAGAGTCCATGTGTTACACATAAAATTTGCACACCTAGGTACCTCGCCCTAAGTGTCATATAAGTGCTCATACACCTTGACACCATGGAATAAGTTATGTCATAATCCCTAGTCAATGCGGAGGAGAGATATATTACATGAAGACCAAAATACCAAGTGCACATGAATTATTATTATTATTTTTTAACAGAAACATAAATATTATTTATATATAAAAGGTGCGACCGAAGTCACTAGTGTACAAAAAAAGGGGGGAGTTCTGAGTCTATGACCCAATATCTAAGTTACCAAGATCTTTCTACATGAGCTTGTTCACCAAAAACTTCAGCTGCTTATTTATTTAAGACTTAAAAGTATAGCTACTGCTTGCAGACTACGATTTGGCATTGCAAATTTTACAAAAAAATTGACTGAAATCATTGCTTACTTCTTTTCCTCTGAAGTTGACGCTGGGATTTCTTCAGTGAGAAAATCTAGAGTAATGTTCAAGTCTGGGAGGGTCGGGATTGCTTTGTTCTCACCTTCTTCACTATTTCTTTGGCCTTCCACTTCCTGAGCTCTGATTCCTTTGTCTTTCTCAAGCCTTTCCCCTTGGATTCTCAATAAGTCCACCTCATCCTGGAGTTGACTGATCAAGGCTCGGTGATTTGAGAGAGTTTCCAGGGTGAAATTTAAGGTGGCGCTATGAGAGTCTAAGCGCATGGACGGATGTTGGGTGGTGAGGAAGTTATCACCTACCTAGGCTTTGCATTGGTCCATGTTGACTGTGGCTATGGATAACAATGGTAGGTTGAGGATTTTATCGTTCTCTTCTCCAGCGCAGTCCCTTCTTCTGCCTTGAAATTGAGAGAGTTGTTGAGCTATGATCTAGATTGTAATGACAGGATGATTCGAGTGACTTGACTTTAAATGCTTCCTTCTCTTGATATTCTGAGTGGATCACATTCATTGGATTTACCTGTTACGATCTTTTTGCCTTCCTTTGATCTTGCCACTATCTTGGATTGCGGTCTTCCCTTTGTCTTTACCTGTCCACCTGATTCTCTGAATTACTCCCTAGCTTGGAGAAACCAGACTCTTCTTGTAGATTACTAACTTGAATGCAACGTTTTCCCTCCTATGGGTTTCTATATAATGGATCGGGCTCTGATTACCCTGGAGTTCCCATGTTGCAACCTTCCTTATTCGTGTAAGGTGACTACTCTGGAGCTTGAAGTGTTGCTATTTTTTAATCCACATGCTCTAAATTCTCATCTCTGTCTTATCCCCGATCATTTGCGCGAGTGGAATTAATGAGAGGATATGGGGGGGAGAGGAATAACATTGTGTTGTAGATCTCACTTGCAGGGTCTCACGGGGGACTGGCCTGTTGTTGTGCGTGAGTGCCTTTTCTGTCTGAATGAACGTCCTATAAACTCCATTTATGGATTTAACATCGTACCTTGGCCTCCCAGGAAAGTTAGGAGTTTGTCCATATAGGCTGCTACACTGGAGCACACTGTGCACATGTCTTTTGGGTGGGTGTACATCTTGTGTGAGTTGGATCATTGGGGGTTAAGGGGGGATGAGCAAAGTGGTATTTCCTTTGATTTCCAAGTTCCCTTTACCTTTTCCTATTGCTTTGTTTGACTGATCGTCGACTTTCCAATTGTTTTCACGACGGATGTGGTAGAAATAAGTGTTCATGCCTTTAATAGTGTCCCTGATCCTCTCAATGTTTCTTTTGAGTGCAGAGTTTTTTGGATTGGTGTTCTTGAAAAAATACCAGATGATTGTTTTGGAGTCCCCTATTATGGTTAACTTTTTAATTTGTCGATCCCTCGCAATTTGGTTCTTTTTCAGGAGAGCATAGGCCTCAGCTGCATTATTTGTGGTGATTCCTATATTCCAAGAATAAGTAATCATCCTTTGACCTCTAGGGCTAAAGAGAACCCCTCCCGCACCTGCCTCCCCTACATGAATTATTATTATTATTCATGAAAAATAAATAAATTAAGTGTGAGAATCCACCTCACATTTGGTTTCCTAATTTTTAGGGAAGGTGGAGGATCTCATGGATGGTTGAAATATTTCCTCCTTAAAATCCTTGAGAGATATTTCCTCCCTAAAATCCTTAAGAAATATTTTCTCCTCAAATATCTTAGATATCCCTTCTTTAGTGGATCTGATGAGAGATCCTCTCCATGGTGGTTAAGCCTCCAAATCCTATATAATGAGGGATTTCCATGGAGGGGAGGGGCATGGATAAGTTTAGAGATACCAAACTTATGATCTCATAAGGAAGGAAGCAAATTGGAGGTATCAAACTTATGGTCTTGGGAGCTATGTGCAAGGGTTGGACGAGGAGGAATTGGAGAGGTTGTTACGACTTCATCAATGGTTTGTAAGTACCTCTTTTGAGTTCTCATTAATACATGTTCTTGGCCTGTTTCCTTCAAGTTTGTGTACATTTTCATGAGCTTGTCTTTTGGATAAATCTAGTTTTAAACTAATCATGGTAGAATAGGAAGTATGTTTTTTCTTCGATGTTTATTGGATTGCAGGACTCGTTAAAGGACTTGGACATCAAGCTCAACCTGGAATGAGCTGGACAAAATTCGTAAAATGGTACTCATACTTTATTCCTCTTCTCTATTGAATAGATTAGCTATGTTTAAAGGAAAGACGATGTTCAAAGTTAGCACTTTTCTGTCTTGGTCATAGGGGTCTAAGATCCAAGAGGGAATTCACCTATCCGCAGGGGAATTTTCCTACAATAGAAATTGGCGACTCCACTAGGGATAGACATGGATTTTTATTTCCTTGGATTGTCCCTGAAATTTTCCCACCTTTTATATCAGTTTTGCTGTTTTTTCATGATCCATTACCTTTCTCCCATCTTCACTGGCAATTTTACCAATTTTTGTGCATTCTGAGTGAGTTTTTCTGCATTTTTTGGCTCTGTTTTTGAGGTTCTGGGAAGATCAACGCCCCCTTGTAGGCCATATTAGAGCACTAGAGCTACCCTATAGTGATTTATAGAGCACTGAAACTCTTTGTACCCTTGAGACAAGGAGCATTGGTCTCCTTCTTGGAGGATTTTTGCCTTCTTTTCCTCAAATTTTTTTCACCCTGTTTTGTGGAAGTATTTACCCAGATTTTGTATGTTTGTTTGTGAAGTTATTTAGGTTGAGATTTGGTGCTTATCACTCCCTATTGTCTTGATTGGAGTTTGAAACGTTTTTAGAAATGTGAAATTGCCCTTTCTTGCTGCTTGGTATGTCGGGACAATTTGAGTGATTTGTCTTTCTCCGTGTCTTTTCTTGGATTCTTCTCCAAATTTTCTTATACTCCTTGAATGCTCGTTGGTTGTAAAATCCTTGATTGAGTTCTTGTAAAAACAAGTTTCTACTTTTTTTCTTTCATACCTCATTGCCTTGAGTGCATGCTTTGTTTGTAGGCTTTTTGCTTCGTGTCTTTTGCATCTGCATTTGACTCTTCTTTTAATTGAAAGTAGTGGAGTTTAAAGGATTTGGATTTAATTTATTTATACATTAGAATCAAAAAAATAATATAGATGCATTATTTATTTTGGGTAGTGAAACTAGCTTGCATTTGAAGTAGCGAAATTGCATGGTTTTTGGCATTTTTGGTCTTGGATTCTTAAAAAACTTTCCCCCTCATGGTCGGTGGGGGGCAAAAATCGTGTATTGGTGTACAGTCTCTTAGACTCATTTATTGAAGATATTGACATTGATGATTTTAATAAAAATTTTGGACATTGTGCATTTGGGAATGATAAATGTTTTCTCCTTCTCGTAACATAGATTTCATCGAAGTGAAATATTTGCATTCTCATTTCTTTGCATTGTTTAGAGTTGGTCAAAACATCATTTAGTCCATGCCATTTTCCTCTTGAGTAAACAAAAACCACTAAAATCAACGCTAAACTAAAATTTATTAGATATTTTTACATTTTCTAGCATCAAACCTACATTAGCTTAAGGTGTAGGGATTTGGAATAGGTGTGAAGGATAACTTTCCAAAGCTATCAAACAAACTTAGCATCTTGCGATAGGTAGAGAAAACCCAATTTTCGTATAAGCATAGCTGGGATCCCCCTCCCACACAAGGGTTACACACGAGGTCGCGTTCAGGAGAGATATGAAGATTATCTCTCCGTGGTTTAACCATTCGTAGTAGTCATATCGTATATTGGGGGTTCTTCTTGAGGTCCAACTATCTTCATTTGGCCTCGGTGCTTCATGAATTCTGAATCCATTCAGGGTCCTTTGGAGTTCTATCGGTCCACTTGTCCTCAATTCTCTTGAAGGATTTCAGACTTGTTATCCTTCCCATCCATTCGGACTCGACTGTCAATTGTACCCGCTCAATGGCTGACTACGAATTGGTGACCTCAGTAGCCATAATATTTAGATTCTTTACACAAGATGATGATGAAGGGAAGTCTTTGTTGTACCTAGAACAGATGTTGGTCAAACTCACTCGGGCTCCTTGGAGGGTAAATCCACGTTTATTGTGTGGAATCTTGCACCAAGGCGTAAGTCCGTTAAGTAGGTCACCAACGTAATTGATCCACCCTCTCTATCCCATCCCCTTCCTATATTGATCTCGCAATGTTGGAATTCATCACCAACTAGTGGTTTCATTGTGGGAAGGTTTGTTTGTCTATTTTATTCCCAAATTTGTAGCATGTGTTGTTTATTTTTATTAGTGGACCTTAGGTCAAGTCAGTGTTAATGTCATCAACGCGTGGGAGTACCAACGGAGGAACCCATTTTCCTGGGGAACCTTTCACCTTTCCTTATTTTGGAAACATTGGTCCTCTTTGCATTGCCACACTGAGTCTTTCGGGACTCACGATCGGATTACCGGTTTGGTTGTTCCCCACTCTCGTGATCTCAAATATTCCCAGTGCTTCGGATGCACATAGTTTTTCAGATGTAAGCACCCCACCCACACATCAACCTCCTGTCGACCTTTCTCCTTCTTCACCCATAAGGTCTCCTTCCCTTTCTCCTTCTTCTCCTAGTGAAATATCTAAAGCGAGTATCAAGGTTGATAAAAAGAAGAAGAAACAGAAAGAGAAGAAGAAGAAGAACCAGAAAGGGACCAAACCTCCAACTACATCAAATTTTGGATCCAAGCAACCAACTATTGTTAATCGTACTGGGAGTGTTGATGAGGTCGATACGACTACAATGAAGAATCTGAAACCCAAATTCCCTTGCAGTATTTGTAAGGGTGACCACTTTCTGAGGAATTTCCTTGGTCTTCCCAAGGTCTTTGAAATGTGGTATTCCACATCATTGGACCGTGCTAGACATGTTGGTGATGCCCCGTCAACTAGTGACGTTAAGGTTGGTAAGAAGAAGACAGTTGTCAAGTTTCCGTGCATGTTATGCGAAGGTGATCATTACTCTCACCTTTGTCCTCGTATGGACGAGGCTTATTCTCTTTTGGAAAAGCTTCAACTTCCAATTGGTTATCGTAAGATTTCTCCCAACCCATCATTAGTTAATCGACTGGTCAATCCGGTTCCATCCCCGGTCAGTCTGGTTGATCAGGTGGTCAATCTGGTTTCATCCTCGGTTGAACCACTAACCAAAGTAGTTGATCCAGTTCCATCATCAATCAGCCCCACTTTTCATCTGAAAATTGAAACCCAAGTTACTGATCCAGTCCCTTCATCGGTCAATCCCACCTTTCATCCGAAGAGTTCCAAAGTGGTCTCTCTGGTTACAATCCCACTCCTCCCTTGAGGAGTGTCAAAGTGGTTGCTCCGGTTACATCATCGGTCTATCCCACTTTTCCTTTGAAGAGTGCCAAAGTGGTCAATCCAGTTTCGTCATCAGTAGATCCCACTCCTCCTTTGAAGAGTGCAACCCAAGTGGTTGATCTGATCCCATCATCGGTCGATCCTACTCTCCCTCTAGAGAGTAAGCCTGATACTGCCCACATTTTTATTGTTGATACAGAATCTACCGTGCTGGGAGGTATTCCTCCTTCTCCTGCGAAACCCCCTCCAAGTAATGAGGCCATCATTTTTTATTGGGGTGCGCTAACTGGACCTCGTCTTCCCTCTCACATTCCTTTCAAGATCACAGTACAGGTTCGTGTTTGGGACGTTCCTTAGACACTTATAGATGAAGGTGTGTCTGCTAGTATTTTATCATCTATTGCTTGGCAAGCTTTCGGTTATCCTCAACTTGTACCAGTTATGCAAAATCTGTTAGCTTTTAACAGAATAACCAATCATCCTTTAGGAGTCATTCCTCAGTTTCCCGTAACTTTCGGAGGGAAAACTATCTTTATTAATTTTATGGTAGTCCAGGACCCCTTGCATTTCTATTTACTCCTTGGGAGAGATTATGTCTATGCCATGAAATCTATTGTGCCCACTTTTTTTCATGTGATATATTTCCCTCACGATGGAATAATTGTGGTTATTGATCAAATTTCATGCGTTGGTCCTGACTTGATTACCAACCCAATGAGCTCCCTAAAAGGTTATTATATGTAGATGGTATCTCCCCCGCCACAGGTCAATTATGTGGTGTTATCTACCATCCCTTCAACTACTGATGAAGATGAGCCTCTCACTGTAAGATCATCCTTTTGTGACTTAGATCCGGTAGTTGACATGGTGATCTCTTCGATAAGGATTTTAGAGCCATATCTCCCTACCCTTATCGAGGTCGTCGACATGTATTCCTTCCAGAGTGTTTTTCTTCCATCCAGTGAAGATCACTTGGAATCCATGATTGACATTTGTCCCTTGACATGTATTCCTTCTAGAGCATTGTCCTCTTGGAAGCCATGATCAATTGAAGTCACGAGCACAGTTTTACTCTCTGTAGCAAGCTCGTTAAAAGATGAAACAAAAATATGGGGATTGAACCCAGAGCCTTGAGAATAGTTATTTTCCCGTGTCAAGCTCGTTAAAAAATGAAATAGTCAACTCTCCCATCAGGTCGAGTCTTTTTCTACATCTCGTAGATGTTGAGTCAATTCTTTCGTTAGGTCTCATATTTGAACCTTCATTTCATCCACCCTTATCCTTTTTCTCCATATAGTACAAAAATTGGTGACAACCTCAAATTCAGTGAATGAATTGAAGCTTGGGGAGGAATGTCTTCAACCTTTGATTATCATTCTGGAGTTAAGTGACTAGCTTTTCAAGTTGGGGGAAGAGTGCCAACCATCCAAGGGTATCCCTACCTTTGGAAATTACGTTGGGAATTTACAAGCATAGTTTAATTTTGTTTCAATCTTGTGTAAAAATGAAACCAATACCGAGCTTAGTCTTTGTTCTTTCTCATGCTAAAAAATACACGAGAATGCAATCGAGTAGACTTTTATCAATTTTTTAGACTTGTAAAGGTTATACGAAAAAGGAACCCCCTGGAGTCTCCTTTAAACTCTTTTCAGAATCTCTAAACATGAAAATATTGTCGAGTGATCTTGCTTCTTTTCACACTCATTAAAAGGTTTGAAAGGGCATCTTTTGAGTGGTAGTTTATCTCTTTTTCGGCCTCCCGAGACTAAAATCATGAAAAAGGACAACCCTGGAGTCTCCTTTAAGTTCTTTTCAGACTCTAAACATGAAAAACCACTGATTTTCCTTCTCTGGACTCACTAAACTACACATTGAAGGACCCATATAGGAACAAACCCTTACTTCTTCCAGTTCGTTAAACAAAGGAAGAGGGACTTACCGAAGGTGAGTTATATCGAGCACGTGTTATCCTCCTCGAGCTCGTTAAATTAAAAGGAGGTATTGATCTATCTAGGTGGGGGGAAAAATTGAAGGAAGCAAGCCAAGAAGTTTTTGGAAACATCACAGGTCACTCTTACAGTCACCCTTGAACATGACACTTTGTCTTTGCATACATTTTAATCCGCAGAACCTCTGCACTAAACCAATCCGCTGAGTTTCTTTACTCCTTTGGGTCACCCGAAAAAATTCATAGTATCCACTACATCATGTTTTGGTCCATGTCGTTTTTCTGCCATTTGTACCCCAGTGTTCAAGGAAAGTATCCGCTTTGAGGGTCAACCATCACAAATTTTCAGTTTCAATACTTGTGTCAATCCATTCTCATTTGATTCACCATCTTACATCTCTATGTAGTTTCATGTCATTGATGGAAGATACATCAAGGCCCTCCTTCGATGAGTCTTTTTCGGTTGACTTAAACACATCATCCAAGACTTATACTTATAAACCAATTAGTACCTTGGGACCTGCATGCCTCAATGATAGGCCTCCTCGCTTCCGACTGTGGGTTTACATCATTGACCTCTGATCGGATGATTCCACGAATGTTTGACTTCGACTCATATATTCACATTTGTCAGATTGTACTAGGGTACCTTGGGAGTCATTGACATCACTGGTGATTTCCCTCGCACTTGTTAACGATTTACCTCATTGACCGGTAATAAAGTGGTCTCTACCATGTTCGACATCAAAAAAATCTATTCACGTGGCTAGATTTGTACAACATCAGGATTGGGATGAAGACCTTGGGTTGAACTTTCACTCTGTTAACTGCTTTGCCTAGGCTGCGAAGGAGATCAATTGAGCATGTTGATATAAATTGTCACATAGATCCACATTCTATTGGTCCGTGGCTATGTTTTATCATCTCGTAGATCCACTGTGTATTTTTTGTGGCTACGATTAGTTCATGTCATGGAGGTATGGATCCACATTGTATATTTGGTGGCCATATCCTTAGTCAATATTTTTTCATGGATCCGTAATGTATTGGTCGGCGGTCGTGCTTTGAGTCATCTCGTATTCTAAGCATAGGTTTACATGCCTTGGAAATGGAACATATATTAATACTATCTGATGGTTGTTTGAAGCTTCTTCCAGGTTCTCCAACTCCACACCCTTGCATTAAAGATTTGTAAAGTGTTTTGGCCATCATTCTCTCTTATGACCTCACACTTTAGGGGGCATTCTGTTACACATGAATTTTTCACACTTTGGTACCTTTCCCTAAGTGTCATAAGTGTCATATAAGTGTCTCATACACCTTGACACCATGGAATAACCTATGTCACAATCCCTAGTCAATGCGGAGGAGTGATATATTACATGAAGGCCAAAATACCAAGTGCACATGAATTATTATTATTATTCATGAGAAAGAAATTAATTAAGTGTGAGAATCCACCTCACATTTGGTTTCCTATTTTTTAGGTAAGGTGGAGGATCTCATGGATGGTTGAAATATTTCCTCCTTAAAATCCTTGAGAGATATTTCCTCCCTAAAATCATTAAGAAATATTTTCTCCTCAAATATCTTAGAGATCCCTTCTTTAGTGGATATGATGAGAGATCCTCTCCATGGTGGTTAAGCCTCCAAATCCTATATAATGAGGGATTTCCATGGAGGGGAGGAGAACGGAGAAGTTTAGAGATACCAAACTTATGATCTCATAAGGAAGGAAGCAAATTGGAGGTATCAAACTTATGGTCTTGGGAGCTTTGTGTAAGGGATGGACGAGGAGGACTTGGAGAGGCTGCTGCAACTTCATCAATGGTTTGTAAGTATCTCTTTTGAGTTCTCATTAATACATGTGCTTGGCCTATTTCCTTCAAGTTTGTGTACATTTGCATGAGCTTGTCTTTTGGATAAATCTAGATTTTAACTAATCATGGTAGAATAGGAAGTATGCTTTGTCTTCGATGTTTATTGGATTGCATGACTCGTTAAGTGACTAGGAGATCAAGCTCAACTTGGACTGAGTGAGGACAAACTTCGTAAAAAGGTACTCATACTTTCTTCATCTTCTCTATTGACTAGCTTAGCTATGTTTAAAGGAAAGTTAGTGTTCAAAGTTAGCACTTTTCTGTCTTGGTCATAGGGGTCTAAGATCCAAGAGGGAATTCACCTGTCCGCAGGTGAATTTTCCTACAACACCATGTAAGTGTAATTTGAAGGTATGTTGATGTGTAGCATCATACCCAAAAACATGTTGTCATGATTAGGAGATAGACAAGCTATTGGCATAATTTATGAGGCATAAGACAAACATAGAGTGGAATGTTAGTAATGTTATAGAGTTCATCTAAGTGTAGTTTTAAGGTATGTTGATATGTAGCATTATATCAAAAAGCATGATGTTATTTAAAATACAACCAAATCTTCAGTGTATTGGTAGCTCTAGATATGATATTTTAATCCACATAATATCAAATACTCCTTGAAGGATATAAAATATATTCCCTAATCCATAGGTTATAGGTTATCCATAGGTTATTCATGCAAGTCAAAAAAATATATTTCCTAAGCCATATCTTAGTCAAACAATATATTCTTAGCAGTTCGAGGGAGTGTCGAAACTTGATTTCTCAAAATACTACCTAAATAATTTGGCGGAGTGTAGTATTTGGATGATGCCTCATATTTGCAGCGGGAAGTAGTACATATATTTGATAGGTAATCATAGGGTTTATCAACTACACCAAGAATTGAGTAACATGTTAGGAGAAACAAATTATAGTGATTAGAAGTTCATCTTCCTCAGATCAGAGATCAAGTATGTATTTGATTATTCTCATTATATTTTTACATTCACCAAGTGTTGCAAAATCAAATTGGGCATGTTAAAAATGGATAAGTACTAATTCTCAAGTGTTTAAACAAATAAGACTAACAATAAGGAAATATTACTACAATCCGACAAAGAAACATCACTTCTAATGAAGACATTTTCATTTTCATGTGATCATGTAGTTTTGAATACACATAAAGGGTGCATAGAAAGGATCATTGAAGTTGTTAATTACAACACAAGTTCTATACAATCTTCTATTGACTCTATCATCCCCAAGGAATTGTAGTTCTTGGGTAGAAACATCAGTTCAGTGGGTAGAGGCATCAATTCTATAGAATTTTTTGTTATCTAAGGAATTCTTCACATACAACTCATTGAAAAGATTTTGAGCACAAATAAATTGGAAAGTGTTGAGAATAACCTATCATATGATATTTGAAGGTTTTCTAAACAATATGTGAATCTATGCTTGATCAAACAACTCAACTTAATCTCTTGTCGAATGAATATACTAGAGTAATTTCTTAATCAAGCATAGATTCACCTATTGTTTAGAAAACAAGAGATTATGCTAGATCAAACAACTCATCTTGATCAAACAACAATAGGTATTCTTAATTTCCATAGGGCTTACTATCACAACCCCTCTTTATTAATTTGGTGTGAAGTCCTACACTATTAAATAATTCATAGTTAATTTTGATGTTGTGTTAAGAATCTATCATTTCATGCCTAAGGAGAGGTCACGAAAATATAATTACAAATATAAGGATACTTTCACCTACAAGGATATAAATTATTCATGATTGTTGATTCATGAGCATATTACTTAGTCCACATTACATTAGTTAATATTTTAATGAATTATGGGAGAAGTATGAGGTCAATGTAAGTTGTTAGAAACAATTAGAATGTTCATTGTTAATGTATACAATCTCAAGGAATCATTTTCTACTTTACAATACAAATTAGTGAGTATTCTCTCAAGTATGAGGTAGATCAACAAATATAAGGGATGCCTTACAACTTGGAGGCATATGTATCTCTGGTTGTAATTTCAAGGCAAGGTTATAAAATTTTCATAGGAGACTAAGGATGTTATGGATAAAAGGGTTGGAGACTACTCATACATAGATTATCCACTATACATAGCCAGTCAAGGTCCTTGGAAAGATGACATATATGAAAAACCTAAGAAAATTTCATCATTTTCTAAATGGTTGCATCCCCACATACAATAAACTCATATTATAAGCCTAAGCACAATTCATCCACCAAAAAAATGGCAAATGCCAAAACAAAAATTCATATAAGTTATCATAGGTGCAATATACTTCCTTAAAACACACCTATATGTCCATCCTTCTCGAAAAAACTAGAGAAACTTAGTAAGCCTTGTAATATAGTCCATGTTACAATGAAACTGGTTGAACACTAGTGGGAAAAATATTCTTTTAAAGGGAATGTTCAAGGAGATGTCTCCTCGCCTAGATGATACCCATGAGAGCAGTAGGATTGTAATTTGACTAGGTTAATCTTTCAATTAATTATTGTCCCAATATGGAGATAAAGAAAATGAGCACATAATTAATAATGTGAAAAACATAAATGTGAACTAGAATTTCCTAGCCAATAAAAATCTCATAATCAAGTACGAATGGTGTTATTTTATGTGAAGGTGAAAGTGAAGACATTGATGGTGAATTCCATGTTTGACAATGATAATCAACAGAATCATTTTAGAGAGATTAATGAAGGAGTTTAATTTAATCCTTGGCGAGTCTTGCCAATCCATATTTACTAATATAACTACATAAGGATGAAACATTGGTTGTAATCTACAATGAACATTTAGCATTGAAATCTCTATTGAGTTTGTTGGAAAGACCAAGTGTGATGTAGTGCTCATGGATACATGTTAGATGATTATGGAAAATCTTTATCTCTAGGACAAAGATGAAGAATTCTAGAGGCTATCAAACCCATATAAACTAGTGATGGAAGGCAAAGTTTATGGGTTGAGTTACCATATGTAGGAGGAGTGAATTTCCCTTCTTTGTAGTAGAATAAATATGGACAAAAAATTAAGGAAAAAACGTTCATGTTGTGGATAATGCACTTGTAGACATCACAAAGTGTTTATGTTGATGTGAAGCACTATAGATCTACAAATCCCATATGCATGTAAATGAAAACTACTTTGAGAGATGATTCCTTCCTCTCAGGATAATATTAAATTTGATAGGGTTATGGTTAAAGAGGGAAGCATCCCCTAAAAATTTAACATGTAGATATTTCTCTATGTGAAAACTGAATTCTCCCATAGATTAAAAACAATTCTATTAAAACCCTTTCAAATTTTATTCCCCCTTGCTTAAAATGGGATCAAGTAAACAATTTTTTTAGGCTTTACTTATTTATCGTCCAAGTTTGCTTCTCTTGGAAACCCTCCTACCATTACTTTGCTAATTAGGTTCAAAAGGCTTGGGTCTTCATTGGTAGTGTAGGTTTCATACACATGTTCAAAAAGGGAAACAAATGGAATGTTAGCTCCAAGGATTTGCTAAAGAGTACAACCAATTCTATGCCATATCAATCCAAGTGTGCAATCAAAACCATGAGTATGTAACCTATTGTAATTCTATGTCTTTGGTTGATAGAAATAGATCCACAAGATGATCACTGAACACGCTGAAGATGGTCACTATTTGACACAAAAACACAGTGAATAACCTATATATTATTTTTCTTAGACAAATAATGGCATTTTAAGTTTGGAAATCATTATAGTTTCTGACATTAGACCTACCAACCATAATTCCTCGCTTATAAAATGGTGAAATCTGAAATCCTTTCTTAAATGAATAATTGTAATGGGTGAAATTACTTTAAATTGATTTTTTATTTAATTTTTATAAGTGGGTTTCTTACATTTCCCTGGCTTTGAAATAGGGAGCTATTATTTTGTACTTCTTAAGTGGGTTTCTTACATTTCCCTGGTTCCCTAGGCTTGGTGCAGGCCAAATTCAAGTGGGTAAGGTTTTTTTTCAAAAGTTATACTATCTTAGCCCCAAAATCATGTCCAAAGAATAAGGAAGCTTTGTCACAAAATCCATGATGAAGTCGTGGGTTCAATCCCAGGCTTAAATAGATCATTTTGACATAAAAAATAACCCTACAAAGAGGAAAATGCAGAGGTGCTCACTAATTTTGGTGGCATTGTTGGTCCCCTGAGCGTATCTCCCTTGTCTTTATTTCTTCTATAGGTGGGGTATCCTCTGTCTCTATCTCTAGTAGTCCCTCAAGGTCATCTCTATATATAGTAGTCACTCGCGTTGTGGGCTCATACCTCCTCGCTAGTGGGCTCGTGTTTTCCCCTTGTTGTCTCAAGTGGGATCGACTGAATACCTTCACATTTTCTTGGGCTCGATTTGTCTCCTTGTTGTCTCGGGTGGGCTCGATTGAATATCTTCATAGTTTCTTGGGCACGAGTTTTGTTTCTTTGTTTTTATTTTGTTTTATTTGTTATTATATTTTATGTTTTATATAATATATATTATATAATTAATATATAATAATATAATATATATTTATATATATTATACTAATTAATAAGTTATATAGTATGATGATGACCAAAACATTATCCTTATCTTTACCTTATATAACCAAAATATTATATAACCCCTTACCCTTTTACATTATTCATGGTCATAAGGGTTAGAGTTTATAGGGATTTAATATTATATTAGGGATAAGCATGGGTTAGTGGTACAAGGCTATAGTAAATAGGGGTTAACTGTATTAGGTGTTAGTGGTTACATAAACTGTTATAAGGGATAATGGTTATGGTTATAAGAGTTAGGTATTGGGATTAATATGGTTTAAGGATAAAGAGTTATGAATGATAGTGGTTATGGTTATAAGGGTTAGTTATTGAGAGTAATAATGTTTAAGGATGAGAATTATAGATTTATGTCTTATGGGTACGAGCTTATATGGATTAAAAATGACATGTTATATGAGTAAAGTGGTTATATGGGTTTGGATTTAGAGGATGTAAGTCTAGTTTAGCAATAATGGGTTATTGCGGTTAGTTTATAGGGGCTTTAGGGTTTAGACATTATAGGGTTTATAGGATGTAGGAGTTAGTGGTTATATTATGTGTTATAAGTCATATATATTATGACAATTAAATATCATGGATTAAATGATTTATATTAGAGGTACATGGGTTATGGATGATAATGGTTATAAGAGTAAGCTATTATAGGGTTAAATGGGTTAGGGAAATAGGGGTTAGATATTATAGTTGTTTGGATTCATATGTGTCAAGGGTTTTAGGTTTTAGGAGTTGTAGGGGTTAAGGGTTAGAGTTTATTAGGGTTATGTGTTAGAGATTATAATAGTTATGTGTCAAGAGGTATAGTGTTTAACAATTATCAAGGATTATAGGTTATATAATTTAATGGATGGGGATTATAGGTTACAAGGGTAAGGGTTATAAAGTTAAGGTTTCCCATGGTTAGGGGATAGTAGTGATAGGGAATATCAAGGTTTGAGGTTATAGGGATGATATGGATTATAGGGGTCATAGGGTAGGAGTTTTGTAATGGTTAGGGATTATAAAGGGTTTAGAAGTTACAAGTTATGCGCCTATAGAGATTTCGAGTAAAATTAGTTAAGAGTTATGGGATTTATATGAGTTAAAAGGGTTAGGGGGTTAGGGGTGATACATATAGAGGTTATAAGTTGTAGGGTATATGGGATATATTAGAGGTTATAGAGGGTTAGGGATGAGAATTGTTATAGGGATTAGGGGTGATAAGTATTATCATGATTAGGGGTTATAAAGGTTAAACATATTAATGTTAAAGAATATATGTGCTATTGTTATGGTTGAGGATTTTTTTGGAATATGTGATGTAGGTTTATATTAACAGTTTTAAGGGTGAGGGGTTATACAGGATTGTAAGTGTTCACTAGGATTATGTATTAGGGTTATATATGTTAGGAGATAGTGGTTATAAGGTTTATCATTGAAGAGTTATATGAATTAAGGTTTATAGAGGTTATATGGATTTAGGGTTACAAGTTTATAGGGATTAGGGGTTATATTGATTATAAATATTAAAGGGTAATGATTATAAGAGTTATATAGGTCAAAGTTATAAAGGTTACAAAAGTGATGGGTTACATTGGTTATACTTATAAGGTCAGGTAGGTTAAGGGTGATAATGTTAAAAGGGTAAGGGGTTATATATTAAGGGTGATAATGTTAAAAGGGTAAGGGGTTATAGTTATAGTATATCAATGGTGATGATGACAATGCTAATGATGACGATGACAATGACAATGATGATGATGAAAATGATGATGAGGAGGAGGACGATGAGAATGTTGATTATGATGATGAGAATGATGACGATGATGATGATGAATACAATGAAAATGACAATGATGACGAGGAGGAGGATGAAAATGTTTATTACGATGATGACAATATGGTGATGATCATGAAAAATGGAAATGACAATGATGATGATGATGACAACAATGAAAATGATGACGATGAGGAGGAGGAGGAAAATCTTTATTATGGTTATGATAATGACGACGATGAATATGACGACAAAGAAAATGACATTGAGGATGATGAGGATGAGGACAATGATAATGTTGATTATGATGATGATCATTACAATGGAAATGATGATGATGGTGAAAATGAAAATAATGATGATGAAGATGATGATGATGATGATGATGATGACAAGAATGACATTGATGATGATGATGATGAGTAGCAGGAGTATGACGACAATTTTGATTATGGTGATGAAAATGACGAGGATGATAACGATTACGATGATGATGAAGATGATGAATACAATGACAATGACAATGATGATGATGAGGAGGAGGAGAAGGATCATAATTTTGTTTATGATGATGATGATATGATGATGATCATGACAATCACAATGATGACAATGATGAAAATGACAACGACGACGACGATGATGACGATGACGATGATGGTGAGGAGGAGGAGGAGGAAAATGTTGATTATGGTGATGACAATGACGATGACAATGATGAAAATGGTGATGATGACGATGAAGACGACAGTGACATTGATGATGATGAAGATGACGATGATGAGGAGAATGATGAATATGTTGATTGATGATGAAAATGAAGACAACAATGATGACGATGACGACGATGATTAACCCATATAAATAAATACTTTAAATAGAATAAATCATATAAAATATATAATCACATACCTCCTACATTTCAACATTTCTGCAATATCATTGATCTTCTTCTTCATCCAACTCCATATCGGTATCATTTGGTTCATAATCAATGTTGAAAGGATTGGCCATATCAACATTGTCATCAATGTCATTCAATAATATCATCATCAATATCATCATCAAGAACATTTCCCTCTACATATGGATCAACTTCTTCAACTTCTTCGTCTGACAATACATCTACCTCATGCTCCTCCACATCATATTCTTCTTCAATATCATCTTCTTCTGGTACATCATACTTTACAGGCCTTCTTCTTGGGTCATATCTAACTATGTACAACCAACTCGCTTTACCTAGAACCTTTGAATAAAAGACCTCTTCACATTGTCTTGGAAGAACATAAGTTTATGTTCTTGGCTCAAGTGTCCTTGTATTAACCATGGTAAATCCATTGGCATGCTCAATAACAATTATTTTAAGATCATGTTCATTCATTTGTAACATGTACCATTTGACCTTGAACATAACTAACTTGAAGGATTTAAAGTCACACTCAAGTAAATCATGTCCAAATACCCATAGCATCTATTTTTCGAATATTGTTAGATTTCTGTCAATTATAGAGGAAACATTAGTGACCCAAAAGACTGCAATTATCCCACAATCAGAGGTTTTCTTATTGTCATCCAACTTTTTGATGCAGAATTTATGGCCATTACACCACATAACCTTGTGGTGTTTCAACTACAATATGCCCAAAACATAATAAATGCATTGTCAATCAATAAACATATTTAGACTTAGTAAAAATTTATAAAAAAACACACCACATAGATTAATATAATGGAAAATAAATTGAACATGATGTGGGTGAATATGATTTCCCGTTTGTCTTTTAAACCATATGCTAAATCAATTTCCCTCTGAGTAAGATTGGTATCTTGATTATGATGAGCTTCTTTAATAAATGTAGCCACCCCTTCCCATGATAACCTACCATTACATTGTATGCATCGATCTATCCATACCTTCATCTAATCAAGATTGTTTATGATGTATAAATGTAGTGCATCCAAATCTTGACCAACTATATGAAAAATATTAAAATTAATAAGAACAAAGATTAATAATTGATGGAAGAATAAAATTAAATAAGTAAAACATAGATAAAAAAAATAATAATAATGCAAAGTATTATAGATCTCTACCATCTAATTACCTTTCACTTTCTTCATTCTACCTTTCCCGACTAGGACTTCCCCTTCAAATTTGTTGATGTAGTTGGCATCCCAAATGCAAGGCACCTTCATATTTGTTGTTTATTTAGGAAGCTACTAACTAATATACACCAAGGATTGATATACCATATAGACCTCCACCATATAACCCTCATGAGATGCTATTTTTCTAATGAAAGTTTTCAATGAATTGAAGTGCCTCTCCACCATCCACATTGACCATGTGTGTATAGGTCCACACATTTCAATCTCCCAAACTTGGTGTATGAAGTAGTGTTCTTGCACATTGAAAAATGTTGAAGGTAGATACTTATTCATTTCACACATTAGCTGAGAAATTTCTCTCCTCCAATATTTTATATCTTCTTTATGGATTTATTTAGATGAAAACCACCTACACATGATACAAGCAAATCATAGGTTTCAACAAAAAAGTATATACATTGCAAGTAAAACACATGTCAACAAGTTATGCAACAAACATTTTTCATATAAATCATTATTTACATGATGTATTTGTCAAGATCATATATATCTTGTTTTATGTTGTTGTCAAAGTTGTTGGGGAGAGATAGATGTAGAACATATTGTAAGAAAAAAGGAATCATTATTTTTTTGAAAATAAAACAAAATTAAAATACTAAATTGAAGTATTACCAATATAGAAATCTACCAAATTAATTACCTTAATGAAGGTATGTCAATCATAAATTTTTACCCCACCAAATTCACCTTTATTTATTAAGATATTCTTTATATTTGAAGAAAATATTGTGGGAAATTTAATTTTCCGAATGACATGTTTTACAACATTGCTTTTATGCTCTGTAAGTAACCATGGAAGACTATTTCAATGTCCATTTCTATTTGAATCAATCAAAATTTTCATTGCATGATTGGCTTCTCGAATGTCACTACAAATTTTGACCTTTTTTTTCTTTGTCATTCCTTCCATCTAAGATTATCCACAACGTTTCTATTACATTCTTCCTGATATGTATTGTAATAAAAAAAATGATTTATTTCTAGGTTCTCATAGTAAGTCAACCTACTAAATTGTATAGGGTGATTTTTCATTCCTTGTGGAAGCCCATCAATTCCTTCACAACCTTTATGAAACATATATGAAATTACAACAATAATTTTTAGATACAGTAAACATAATTCAATACAAATAAAAATTGTAAAACATTTTTATGATACATACTAGTTGAATTGCTTACCTTGATGATTTCTATTATATTCCAACTTCCGTATGTGAGGTGTCATTCTTTGTGGTTTTATTGTAGTATTTTCTTTCCCATTTAAAAGTTGTTGTTTGGTAGCTTGATACCTATGGTTCTTAGGGAGGAAGTTCCTATACTCATCAAACACCTTTCCTAAACTTCTTGAACGATGATATTTCACCCTAGGACCACAAAGTGGAAATGAAAATTTACCCTTTGTTTGAAAACCTACAAGATATGGATTAATGTCAGTATTAGTTATATAAAAATGAATTATCTAGGAAACATGCATGATATTTTCATAAAATTATATACTATTAAAGTGCAGTAGTATGTTACATTCCAAAAAAATGTGTTAGCCCTGGGCCATCATGAATTGTCCATGTAAGTATTCCATGGAATTGAAATTGTTTTTCCCTATTGGTCTAGAAATGTCGTACATAGTGATGTCAAGCCATAAATTTAATAACTAGTTGACAAGAGGCTCAATATATACATTCATCTCTTTCACTTGGTAGTTACCTAATTGGTTGAAAATACACATTATATATATATATATAAGAAATTATGCAACAAATAAGGTAAACTAAATGCTACATTCAAACAAATATTGTAAATAAATACCTAGAACAATCATTTACAACATTGTGTGCTCCCTCTTTATTGACATCCAAGGAGGAAGCTTATTGTTTATAACAAAAATAGGCCACACTAAGTAAATAGACTTGAGCTCACCAAATGAATTGACATCGTCAACTGCCAATGAAAGCCTAACATTATGAGGATCTTCTTTAAAAATCGTTCATCTTTCTTCGATGTTCCAAAATGCAGAACCATCTATAGGAATTCAAAGAACACCATGTTAACTTATGTGTCATGCATGGTAATCCATAAACTGTGATATGCTTTGGCACCTGAACAATCATTGCAAACATGGAATTGTGGGAATATGATGAAGAACCTTGTGAGGCACCTTTTTTTTTACTTGATTGGTTTGATATCTATTGATTTGACATTGCGGGAATTTCATTTCCGATGTAGATTGTCCATAATATATAATATGATCATTAGGAAATGTATCAATAGTCTGATACGCCATTCCAATATCTTTCATAATGGCAGATAAATCTCGGTATGTGTGAGGTAAATTGTTTGGCAGTGGTAAGAAAAAATCACCTAACAATCTACAACATAAAAAAAAACTAGTTAATGTAAATAATAGTAATCATAAATATTTCATCATTAATTTACACATTAATTGACACTAAAAATAGTGAAAAAAAAGTTGACCTTTACGTATATGTGACGAATTATATTATGTATGTTATGATCTGTGTGAGACAAGTTCACCAACAACATTCAATACCTTCAAGTTCACCAACAACATTATAACAGAGAGAATATTTGTTCTTGAGCCTTCATAAAGGGGTTTTTGTACCTTCTCAAGTAGAGGTACATCATGAATATCATCAAAGTTGTCCTCATCGAGAGGAGAAAATATATCTTAGATAAATCTATTTGTCCCATCATCCTCAACTGTATTATTGGTGTCATCTTCTTCCATAGGATTAACTTGATATTTAATATCCATACCATCTTCCTCAACCTCTACAAAAGTATTTCTACTACTACTAGGCACATTATCCAACACTACACACCTAGGAGGAGTTTTCCTTATAATTACAAACAATCAATAAAATTAGTGTATATAAAAAATATTAAAACAAAATAAAATTTTATAAATACACTTAATACAAAGACATATAATGAATAACTTACCATGGGATGATATTCATACCCCCCTTCATCGTTCCCATACTCCCTACAATGTTTTTCAACCGTTCCTTTTACAAGTCTTCTTCTACTAAAGTCCCTGCATCATATCCAAGGGAAATAACATTTCCCATCACCCTTTTCCTCCAATGTCTCCCTTAACCTAGCATGTGTCCTTTCATTTTTCTTTGGAGTAATTTTATTATATGGCATTATAATTTCCTATTACAACAAAATCCATTGAAGCGATATAAGTACAAATTATGAATATATTCTTAGGGTAAAAATGTCGAATGTTGACCCCATATGTACTAGTGAATTAAGACATTATCGTCATAGATTTATTAAATTTTTATAAGAGTAGTTAACAATTACTCAAGAAATCAAAACCATACAATTTTACCACATAAGCTTCAAAGCTTCACTATAAGCAAGTAAGAAAATCAAACAATAAGGGAGAACTAGGCCAAGACAAATTGTATTGTCATTAAATTGAATTAAGTAGACATGTTCATACCTATTTCCTAGGCAATAATTTGTGTCCCCAAATAAAAGAGGGTCTTAGGGTTAGGGATACAATGTGGGTACTTAAAAAGAGACAAAGAAATATTAAAAAAATCTAACCTTCAAAGTACAAAATCCAAGGTATGTAGATAAAGAATTGGATGTGAAACAAGTAGATAATAGAAAAACGACTACTCTATGCATCGAACAATAACCAGAAAAAGATTTTATAAACGTCCCACCTACAACAAAATTGTCAAAATATTTCATTTTCATCCAACTTTTGAAAAATGTTGACCATGTCAATGAGCATTAAACACTTTCAAATGGGTATTTGGCCTTTTCATAGTTTTGTTGACGTGCGTTGGAATTTTGATGAAAGTGTGTCGAAATATCGGTGGATACACAACATCGTCAAACTTATGACGATTGTCAGGGAGCCAAGAAAAGAAAATGATCAAAATTTTAGTATTTTTTTACAGTGCGATCAATTTTATCATTATTGTCATAATAGTTTATCGAATATTGACCCCATATGTACTAGTGATACCTCATGCAAAGATATATTGTTTATTATTGTGGTAAACAATGTTATATGATTAAAGAGTGTAGAAAGAGAAAGTGAAACCATTCTCAAGGAAATCCAAGGAGGCACGCATGTTATCATGTTGAAAGAGATCAATTGGATAGGAGGAAATATGATCACAATGTTTCTTAACATCATAGATGGAATGAGATTAATCTACTATCGAGCGTTGTTTGGTTGATAGATTCAGGTGCAGTTAGGAACTTCATACAATAGAGATTGGTTCCATACCTTTCAAAAAGATTAAAAGGAAGGGAATTTAGTGAAGCTTGGAGATAAAAACACTCACCAAATCAAAAGGTGGAGTGGTGCAAGTCCTTATGCATAATGTTCAAGTAAATAAGGTACAAGATGTGTTATCTGTGCTTGTATTGTGAAAAGATTCATCAACTAGTCAAATAGAATAGTTGAATTGTAAGATTGAGTTTACCAAACACAAGTTTCATATTATTGAGAATGTAAACATATATTGAGGTATAACAAAAGGGATTGAAGAATGAAGCTTGTGCAGGTTCACAATAATTTCCATAGGCCAACATGTGATGGTGACATAAGTTGATATAGTCAACATAATTTGAAACATGATGTATGGGCATATGAGCTTTAAAATCCTTACTTCTTAATAGACTTAACATGGTAACATGGAATTCCCAGACAAAATGGCAAGAAGAAATATGTGAAGCTTGTATGATGGGAAACTAGAAAGGGATTACTTTTACAAGAGGATATCGAGTGTGTAAAGGAACAACTTGAACTATAATGCATATTGATATTTGTGGTTCTATGAGGATAGAACCAATTGGGTTTTGAAATACTTCATCTGTCATTGATGTTTGTTTAAAAAAAACATTGATTTACTCTCTTAAGGTAAAATCAGATGCATTCAAGACCTTCCTAAGATTTCAAGATAAATCAATAAGGCAGTGTGTAAGAAGATTAAGATTATGGGAACTGATAGTGGTGGTGAGTACAATTCTATGGAATTTGCTTAATTATTGCATAGTTCAAGGGATAAGGAGGAAATTCGCTACATCATATGGTGTACACCTCATCAAAATGGTGTTCCACAGAGAGAATCATACATTATGGATGTTTCTTGTAGTATGTTGAAAGAAAAGAATTTGTAAAATGAATATTGTGTTGAAGCAATGAATTGTCACTTCAAGGAGAACACCTTCTTGTAGAGGCTTTTACGAAACCTCCCCAAAAAATTATTCCCTTAGTTGTTTATAGCAGAGGTGGGCAACTAGAGGTTTTTGCAGAGTTTTTTTTCTAGTGTGCCTATATGGTACATATGCACCAGTGCACGCCTAAAACCTATCGCACTGATTCTTAAATATTGGAACACACTATCACAATTCATAGCGGAGGCACGCGAAAACAAGTTTTTACGAAGGTTTTTTTCTTGGTGCACATTTAAGGTATATAAGCATCAGTTAGTTCATGAAAAATAAAGTTCCAATACATCCATGTTCCAGTAGGACCGCCATACTTTATAATAAAATTACATCCACTGAATAAATCGTACCAGTACAATTGAATAATACACATTGGTACATTCATGAACAATATAGCACTAGCGAATCCATGTCCTAGTATCACCACCATACTTTATAATCAAATTACATGCATCGAATAAATCACACCAGTATCGTTGAACAGTACACCCCAGTGCACCTAACCATCGAAAGCCACACCATGGTAGGGTAAATAAATAAAAAATTACCAAACTTATTTTCATTGTTACAATGCATCCTGTGATTCCAAACTCTCAAGAAAGCATCAATGCTCACCTTTCTTCCTAAGACGCCTTGTTTTTGGTGCTCTACACTAACTAGGATAGCTCCATTAGTGGATTCCACACATTTCCAAAATTTGGAAATTACCACGAATTTTTATTTCCTCTCAACGGTTCAAACATGCCTCCTAGAGACAAAAGAGAGCAGGTAAATTATTTATTACCTTCCTATTTGCATTTTCATCCAATCAAAATTACAATTTAGCTTGAAATTTCGCATTTTTTTCAATTTTTGTGGTGCACCTGAACAGTTTGGCGGTGCGTACTATGTTAAATACACAGTCATCACCGCCTTGAGTCCATATAGTTTTAAATACATAGTGAGCATAGTATATGGTGCATCCATATATGTCTGCATCAATGTTGTTTAATCTAGTACACTGTGATAAATTACTAAAAATCAAAGTGGTGTGTCCTTTAGAATTACCTCACACCGACGCAAGATAGGATTATACTTACACTGATACATTACACTTCATTAACCACACTACTAGCTCAATGATATTTAAATTTTAACCTAGAGGTGCACCAATTTTATCGACCACGTCGGGGCGTATCGGAAAAATAACACCCCAACATGTTAATGTTCAAACGCATCGTCGTACATTATAAAACAAATACACGCACCGGTGC
>ML800152.1:274860-293755 GCA_009831015.1 Picea engelmannii
CCTCAGTAATCCAACAAAACATTCTAATTATAAGCTCATAAAGTGAAAAGAAGAACTCGATTGGACTCCACCAATCCTCATAAAAAAAATCTCATTTCTTAAGTGAATTGTCTTTTTCATGATAGATTTCTCCAAATTTGTCTCATTTCAAAAACTACCATAGCACATGATGCACCATTCTATATTTTTAAAAGTAGTATACATATAGGAAAAGGAGAAGAACACCAATGGATGGCGGATAAAATAATGGAATCATTTGAGTTTGTGGGTCCTTCAAATCTAGTTCAAATCACCAAACACAATGCAGAAGCCTGAAAAGTAGCTAGTTTATTGATTGAAAGAAATTATGAAAATATCTTTTGGAGTGATTGTTTAGTGCATAATAAATGTCTTTCTTTAAAATAAATTTCTCTTATTATGTCATGTGACATGGATAAAATGGTTTCATTATACAAGTAAAGAGATCCAATAATGGTTTACAAATCATCACCCTTCTCAAGCAATATAGAGGCAACATGTAAATTTCCAATGACTAGAGGTTGTTGAAACTATATTTTCATCCCACTATATTATGTTGAAGAGAAGATTCAACTGATAAAAGGTTTCAAAACATGTGCAAATATTAACCAAGAAAATCACACATATGAAAGTATGTAAAAATGAATGACAATTAATGACATTTTTCACAATAAAAATTTCATCCTAGCGAACATAAAAAACCAACCAAAAGAAGGAGATATTTAAGAAGTTGTGGAAAGAGATTTTCAACAAGGCTAGGTAAACCTAAAAGTACTAAATATTGTTCTAAAAGTTTCAACTATAATGCCATCTGCTATATGAATTACAAAAAATGATAAAGTAATCATTTATCGATCTATAAATAAGTTAGCAGTGTTTTAAGCCTCCTAAAAAAATGTGAATAAATCTTCAAACTAGAAGAATGTTGATCATAAAAGAGGTTCTCACACGAAACATAAATCACCAAACCCTACTAATTTTGTTGTAAAATGTATGATGTATGTGTTGGATATATGGGTTGACCTGGGTTATACCTTTAGGATTCCAACAAAACCCTGCAAACCATCAACCCTTCATCAGAACAGAAGGAAAAACTGTGCACAGAGTGCACAATGAAGTCTCACTCGAGATGGATTATGGGTGATTGTAGGACCCAAATGTTTGCAATCATGGAAGGGATGTTTCTCATGGGGATGTCAGACATAGTTTCCCTACTTCACCATTCATCAGATCTACCATTCTATAAACATATCCATTCATTAACATTCATTTTGCAGTAAACATCATGACTTAACCTAGTGCACGATGCATTTTAATCCTACCATATCCATTAATTTAACATAAGCAAAGTAACAATAAGAAATAAACAATATTCCATACAAAGACACACAGTTTTACCGTGGTTCACCCCTCAGCTACGTCCAAAAATATCTCTCATTCATTGCTTCTTTATTATTCTTCATCAAGGTTATGTGTTGCATGCATTACATAATAAGTTGGTGAGGCTGACCAGTGTCGCACCAAGATCCACAACTTGCGACTTGACCCTTAGTTGCAATTCATATCTTTGTCTCCAAACCTAGCTCTTATGATCTCACTGCACAAAAAGCACTTTAACTTTTCTCACTTGCTAGCTATTAGATAGATGATCTCCTCAGATCTTACAATACATATTTATACTACAAAATTGGGTTAAATCTCATTACATCAATTACCAAAACCATAACCCTAACTCGATTAGGTTTGTCCACATTCTAACTTCCTGTGCGGTTGGTATATGTACTTCTTCTTTTCCTTTGAATTTCTACTTCCTCGTGTTATTTTTCCTTGTTCTCCAACATACATTCATTTTCTGGTCCCTTTCTTGATTGCTTCCTTGATTTCTACATTGTTCCCGAAAATGGCCTGCACCAACAGGCTCCCAACACTTACATATGGCTAGTCTCAAGCCACTCAGGCAGTCTTTGCATCCTTTACTGCCTTCTCCAACTCCTAGAATCTTCCTGAAATTTATTTAGCTCATTTTTTTGCCTGTGTGCACTTCTCAGATACAGACTCCACAGTCCGCGCAATGATGTGCTCCTCCATCAATTATTTAGTATGGAAGATAATTTTCCCAATCTCCCCTTGGTTGTATCAATCTCAGCCAACATTTTCTTTTCTCTCTCTTGCAGTGGCTCCAGTTGAGCCTGCCTCGACTTCTTCTCTGCATGTATGCTCTTCAGCTCTACCTGTGGGTTCTTCAAGTTCTGCACACTTCTAAACCTATATTGAATGGTCATAGTCTTTTTTTTTTATTCAAGTCATGCATTGCAGTGTTTACTCCTTCTTTCTTGTCTAAGTCCTGCAGTTTTTCATCCTCCTGTAGACTTGTCCATAATTGTGTGCTTTTGTAATATAATTCTATGATTTCCTGGAAGCTCTATGAAATGTTTTCCTTATGATCTATCACCTCCTGCACCCTTTTTGATATTGTAACACCACAGATTTAGAACCCCCATTTTAAATAATGTATTGTTACAACGCTGAGAGGTCAGGGTACCCAGACAATTATTAAAAGGTCAGTGTGCCCAAGACATGTAATGTTTTCTATCATTATTAATAATAAATACATGGTTGGCTGTTAGATGGACAAGGACTAGAGTTACAGGGGGCTATGATTCCACAGGAGGGGGGGCTTGAGGGGCTAAGTGTTTATTCCTATGTTAATTACCCTTTTTTCCTAAGGGAGGGAATCAGTTATGTGAGATTCTTGGGGAAGGCCAGGAGGTTCTTGATTCCCCATGAAGTTACTTAAACCCGCCTCCAGTCTGATGGGGGGGTTCGACTGATGGCTTGTTCGTTGATTTCTTGTATGTTCATTCATTTCCCTCACGCAATTTCATGCCCCCACTTACCCATTCATTGATCTATCCCCACCTGTGTCTTGGCTTGGAAAAGGGAAAGGAAATGATGAGAATTAGCCATGGGATAGTTGGTTGTAATGGTCATTGGTGCAATCCAGCCATGACCTGGGGACTGCATGTCTGAGATGCGTTGGCCTTTGCCATGTTTTTCTCACAACTGTGAGTCCTAAGAGTTTCAACAGTTAGATTTTGGACTAGATGTGCTGGAGGCCCTGGAAAAAGGAGAAGCATTTCCTGAGGGAATACGTGGTAGAGAAGGGTGGAGGTTCATTCTCTTAGGGTGGTATAGGTTGGGTGGAAGAGAGTTGGGTACTTGGATTGTTGTGGGTGTCAGGAAACCTGTGAGAGCTTGAGAGCTGACTGGTTTGGGAACCTAAGTACACTCTGGAACCATCCTTTTGGATTCATAGCCCTAGCTCGGGGGTGACACTGTTGTTGAGATTTGGAGCAATGGTGCCTACGGTTGGGTGGAACGTCCTTGGTATGCAACCAATTGGTGTCATCTTTTTTATAAATATAAGTGATCTTTGTTGTATGAATGTATTTCATTGTGTATATTTAATTATCATTTAATTGAATCTTTAGACTATGCATGCTTGTTGACTACTGTTGTGCATGTTATTAAATTCTTTTCTTTTATGCATCCTTAAATTTTAAAAAGGTATCAGAAAGAGAAAGATGTCCAAGGGCAGGATTTAAGGTAGCATGCTTCGACCTGTGGGTGGTTTGGTATGTTACAGTTTGGTATCAGAGCTTCTGGTTGAAACATCGGGTTGGTATGGGCCGGGTCTTTCGGTTAGAGTTTCGTTGTTACAGATTGAACTATGACCGTGGAGTTGAAAATCTCAGGAGGAATGGCATTGCAGAATCCACGCAGGAGTTAGATCACCAGAGACTCGTTGTAAGGGGTTCGAAGGATCGCAACCATCCTGTTAAGAACCAAATACCTGAATACAAAATATCACAATAGAACCAAAGATATTTGAATACAATCACCACACAAGATATATGAAACCATATAGAAAAACATAACTTTATTATATCAAACCCTTGAGGTAGGGCAACACCATACAATGAATCATATTATGGAAGGGATCATCTCCTATTCACTTGCATCTTCGAGGGGGCATCCTCCTATTGAGCTACCGCTCCAAATACAATACTTATTTTCATGTCTCATTACATTACTTGAACCCCTTTATATAGTGCTACCATTACCTAAGAATATTCTAGAGGAGAAATCTTCTAGAAGTAGAACCTTCTAAGAAGTCATCTTACATTTATTATATCTAATTATCTATTTATTATATCTAACTACTATAGTGGGCCTTATTTAATAATATAGTGGATATAATCCACTTTACATTGAATGACCTCCATTATTATCAATATGGGCCCTCTGGGCCCCCCCACTACCTCTCTAGCTACCTTACATTCCATCCCCCTTATAAAAGCGTTGTCCTCAACGCTTGATATACAACTATATACCAGGGTCCTATGGATAATTATGAACCATAATGCTGAAGAAGACTGAAGAACCAAGGTCCCATGTAGAAAGGAAATCCATCATGCAGAAGTAGTCCAACCACCATTGTAAGCCCGGGTCCCATGTCCAAGTGCTCATGTAAATTCCCCATGGAATATTTTGGAACCTAATAACCAACTCCAAATGATTCTTCAAAGACTGACACCTATCATGTGGATCAAAATAAGAAGATCCATCTACATAGTGGAAAAGGGTCGTAGCAAGATCTGGAAGGAATAATATCACTGTAGAATATGCAGACTGAACGCTGGTAACTAGCTCCTGATGTGGGACATTGATGTTCTCTACAGAAAGTGGAGTAGAGTCATCAAATAAAATATGGAAGTGGTTGTCATTCCAGAAATGACAACTATCCATATACCAATCATCACAATCGGCCTCAAAATCATACCAAGCATATATTTATTGATTATATTCATCCCTGAGGCCCTCCATACGAAATCTCTCCTGCATGTTATTCAATGAATCTTGAATACTACGAAAACTATCATTGAGGTCGTCTGTGAGGCTGTCTGTGAGGCCATGTACAAATGCATCCAATCGGTCATCCAATGTGTGAAACAATTGGGCTTTGAATGATTCAAGAATTTCTTTCAGGTTTTGACAAGAAATATCCATTTGAGCACCCTATGAACTCTTCAGTCCCTCAACCATCATGAAAAAAAACAAAAATAGACCCAATAAGTTACGATAGAAAATCGCGGTTTTTTCTGGAAAAACCCTAAAAAACTATTGAAGTTAAAATGCTCATAAATTTACTTTCCGGACTTTGTTTTGGCTGATTTTTTTTTTTTTGAAATTGGGTGATATTGTAAAAGGAACTCAGATCTGTAATTTATTTGGGCAAATTCGACCTCCAGATGCTACAAAAATAAAAAAATTATCGCTACCCTTCGCGGAAAAAATCATGAAAATTTGCAGATTTTAAAACTTCAATATCTTGACTTCTCGGACTCTGTTTCAGATGATTTGTTTTTCAATTTGGGTGTTTTTTCTGAGAGGAACTTGGATATACAATATTTTTCTATAAATTTTGCACAAAAATATACCGAAAACTTTGAGAATGTCACGACCCTCTTTTTTTCTTCTCAAAAAAAAAAAAATCTGCAAAAATAAAAAATATTTGCCCACAATGTCTACCCAATGAAAGTGCTCTGATACCACTTGTTAAGAACCAAGATAGATCTACAAATATAAAAATATTAATGTGTTCATTATATAACAAGTAATATAACATGAGAGGATCTCTTCCATAATAGGATCCATTGTACGGTGTTGCCCTACCTCAAGAGTTTCTATAATAAAGTTGTGGTTTTCTATATGGTTTCATATATCTTGTGTGGTGATTGTATTCAGATATCTTTGGATCTATTGTGATATTTTGTATTCAGGTCTTTGGTTCTTAACAAGTGGTATCAGAGCATTTTCCTTGGCAGATATTGTGGGCAAATATTTTTTATTTTTGCAGATTTTTTTTTTGGAAGAGAAAAAGAGGGCCGCGATATTCTCAAAGTTTTCAATATATTTCTGTGCAAAATTTGCAGAAAAGGGTTGTATATCTGAGTTCCACTCAGAAAAACACTCAAGGTAGCTAGAGAAGTAGTGGGGGGGCCCAGAGAGCCCATATTGATAATAGTGGAGGTCATTCAATGTAAGGTTGACTAGGTCCACTATATTATTAAAGAAGGCCCACTATGGTAGTTAGATATAATAAATGGGTAATTAGATATAATAAATGTAAGATGATTTCTTAAAAGGTTCTACTTCTAAAAGATTCCTCCGCTAGAATGTTCTTAGGTGATGGTAGCACTATATAAAGGGGTTCAAGCAATGTAATGAGACATGAAGAGAAGTATTGTATTTGGAGCGGTATCTCATTAGGAGGAAGTCTCCTCGAAGAGGCAAGTAAACAGGAGAGGATCCCTTCCATAATATGATCCATTGTACGGTGTTGCCCTACCTCAAGGGTTTCTGTAATAAAGTTGTAGTTTTATATATTGTTCTTCTATATCTCTTGTGGTGCTTTTGTATTCAGTATTGGATTCTTAAAAATTGGTATCAGAGCACTTTCCTTGGCAGATATTGTGGGCAAATATTTTTTATTTTTGCAGATTTTTTTTTCGGAAGAGAAAAAGAGGACCGCAACATTCTCAAAGTTTTCGGTATAATTTTGTACAAAATTTACAGAAAATGGTTGTATATCTGAGTTCCTCTTATAACAACACCCAATTTTAAAAAAAAATTGTCCGAAACGGAGTCTAGGAAGTCAAAATATTGAAGTTTTAAAATTTACAATTTTTCAAGGTTTTTTCTGCGGACGACAGCGTGATTTGTTTTTTATTTCTGTAGCATATGGACACCAAATTCACCCAAATAAATTACATATCTGAATTCCTCTCACAATTTCACCCAATTTCAAAAAACAAATCAGCCGAAACAGAGTCCGGGAAGTGAAGTTATGATCATTTTAAATTCAGCAGTTTTTCAGGGTTTTTCCGGAAAACGCCGCGATTTTCTGTCGTAACTTATTGTTCTATTTTTTGGAGTTTTTCATAGCAAGATGTATTTTACAGGGAAATGTGATGGTCCTAGTATTGAATCATTCATTAAAGAAAGAAATTCAGCATGGGAAGATACTTGGCCCCATTGGGTAGATCTCAAATTGCAATGTGATACAATTTGGTGGAAATCACTTGATTATAAGGAGATGATGACACTCTCCAATGGAGAATTTAAAAAAATATTTTTAGACAATATCTTGACTTCTCGGACTTCGTTTCGGACAATTTTTTTTTTCAACTAAGGTGTTTTTCTGAGAGGAACTCAGATCCACAACCTGTTTCTGCAAATTTTTCACAGAAATATACTGAAAATTTCTGAAATGTCGTGGCTCTCTTTTTTTTCTCCGAAAAAAAAATCTGCAAAAATAAAAGATATTTGTCCAAGGAAAGTGATCTGATACCATTTGTTAAGAACCAAATACTGAATATAAAAGCACCACAAGAAATATAGAAGAACAATATAGAAAAACACAACTTTATTATTACCAAACCCTTCAGGTAGGAAAACACCATACAATGGATCCTATTATGAAAGGGATCCTCTCATATTCACTTGTCTCTTCGAGGGCGCATCCTCCTTATGAACTTCAGCTCCAAAATACAATATTTTTTTTCATGTCTCATTACATTTCTTGAACCCCTTTATATAGTGTTATCATCACCTAAGAACATTTTAGAGGAGGAATCTTCTAGAAGTAAAACCTTTTAAAAAGTCCTCTTACATTTATTATATCTAATTACTCATTTATTATATCTAACTACCATAGTGGGTCTTATTTAATAATATAGTGGGCATAGTCCAACTTACATTGAATGACCTCCACTATTATCACTATGGGCCCTCTGGGACCCCCACTACCTCTCTAGCTACCTTACATTCCATCCCCCTTATGAAAGCGTTGTCATCAACGCTTGATGTACAACCATATACAAGGGTCTCATGGATAATTGTGGACCATAATACTGAAGAAGACTGAAGAAACAAGGTCCCATGTAGAAAGAAAATCCACCATGTTGAAGTAGTCCAACCACCATTGTAAGCCCGGGTCCCATGTCCAAGTGCTCATATGAACTCCCCGTGGAAGATTTTGGAACCCAATAACCAACTCCAAATGATGCTCCAAATACTAACACCTATCATATGGATCCAAATAAGAAGATCCATTCACATAGTGGAAAAATGGTTGTAGCAGAATCTGAAAGGAATAATACCACTGTAGAATATGCATATTAAACGCTGGTAACTAGCTCCTGATGTGAGACATTGATGTTCTCTATAGAAGGTGGAGTAGAGTCATCAAATAAAATATGGAAGTGGTTGTCATTCCATAAATGACAACTATCCATATACCAATCATCACAATTGTCCTCAAAATCATATCAAACATATATTTATTGATTATATTCATCCCTGATGTCTGCCATAAGAAATCTCTCATGCATGATATTCAATGAACTACGAAGATTATTATTGAGACCATCTACAAGGTCATGAAATTTGTCATGCAATGTGTCACAAAATGTGTCATACAATTGAGATTTGAATGCTTCAAGAATTTTTTTGAGAAGAAATAGTCATCTGAGCACCCTATGAACTCTTCGGTCCCACAGTCGTCACGAAAAAACCCCAAAAAATAGAACAATAAGTTACAACAGAAAATCGCGGTTTTTTTTCTGAAAAAAACCCTAAAAAATTGTTGAATTTAAAATGTTCATAACTTCACTTTCCAGACTCTGTTTCGAATGATTTTTTTTTTTGAAATTGGGTGAAATTGTGAGAGAAACTCAAATATGTAATTTGTTTGAKAAAATTTGACCTCCAGCTGCTACAGAAATAAAAACAAATCACGCTGTCGTCCGTGGAAAAAACCCTGAAAAATTGCAGATTTTAAAACTTCAATATCTTGACCTTTCGGAATCCGTTTCGGATGATTTATTTTTTCAAATTGGGTGTTTTTCTGAGAGGAACTCAGATTTACAACTTTTTTATACAAATTTTGCACAGAAATATACCAAAAAGTTCTGGAATGTTGTGGCCCTCTCTTTTCTTCTTTGAAAAACAAATCTGCAATAATAAAAAAATATTTGTCCATAATGTCTGCCAAGGAAAGTGCTCTGATACCACTTGTTAAGAACCAAATATCTGAATACAAAATATCACAATAGATCCAAAGTTATTTGAATATAATCACCTCACAAGGTATATGAAACCATATAGAAAACCACCACTTTATTATATCAAAACCCTTGAGGTATGGAAACACCGTACAATGGATCCTATTATGGAAGGGAACCTCTCATGTTCACTTGCCTCTTCAAGGGGGCATCCTCCTATTGAGTTACCGCTCCAAATACAATACTTCTCTTCATGTTTCAGTATATTGCTTGAACCCCTTTATATAGTGTTACCATCACCTGAGAACATTCTAGAGGATGAATCTTCTAGAAGTAGAACCTTCTAAGAATTCCTCTTACATTTATTATATCTAATTACCCATTTATTATATAACTATCATAATGGACCTTATTTAATAATACAGTGGACCTAGTCCACCTTACATTAAATGACCTCCACTATTATCACTATGGGCCCTCTAGGCCCCCCCACTACCTCTCTAGCTACCTTACATTTAGATTACAAATACTTAAATACATATACAAGAACAATATGCAAAATCTTGTTTATTACTATCAATAAGTCCTCTTACATTTATTATATCTAATTACCCATTTATTATATCTAATTACCATAGTGGGCCTTATTTAATAATATAATGGACTTAGTCCACCTTACATTGAATGACCTCCACTATTATCACTATGGGCCCTCTGCCCCCCCCTCCCACTACCTATCTAGCTACTGTACATTCCATCCCCCTTATGAAAGCATTGTCCTCAACGCTTGATATACAACCATATACCAGGGTCCCATGGATAATTGTAGACCATAATGCTGAAGAAGACTGGAGAACCAAAGTCCCATGTAGAAAGGAAAGCCACCATGTTGATGTAGTCTGACCACCATTGTAAGCCCGGGTCTCATGTCCAAGTGCTCATGTGAACTCCCCGTGGAAAATTTTGGAATCCAATAACCAACTCCAAATGATGCTCCAAAGACCGACATCTATCATATGGATCCAAATAAGAAGATCCATCTACATAGTTGAAAAGAGTCGTAGCAGAATCTAGAAGAAATAATACCATTGTAGAATATGCAAGATGAACACTGGTAATAATAATTAGCTCTCAATTTTTCACATTGATGCTCTCTACAGAAGGTGGATTAGAGTCATCAAATAGAATATGAAAGTGGTTGTCATCCCATAAATAACAACTATCCATATACTAATCATCACAATCGACCTTAAAATCATACCAAGCATATATTTAGTGATTATATTCATCCCTGAGGTCTTCCATAAGAAATATCTCTTGCATATTATTCAATGAATATTAAATACTATGAAAACTATCATTGATGTCGTCTGTGAGGCTGTCTGTGAGACCATGTACAAATGCATCCAATCTGTCATCCAATGTGTGAAACAATTGGATTTTTAATGATTAAAGAATTTCTTTCAGGTTTTGAGAATAAAT
The DNA here is from genome assembly GCA_009831015.1 of Picea engelmannii. Taxonomy (NCBI): domain Eukaryota; kingdom Viridiplantae; phylum Streptophyta; class Pinopsida; order Pinales; family Pinaceae; genus Picea; species Picea engelmannii. The sequence goes on from ML800152.1 coordinate 285,489, forward strand.
ATCCATATGAGTACCCTATGAACTCTTTGGTCCTGCAGCTGTCACGAAAAAACAAAAAAAATAGACCCAATAAGTTTCGGCAGAAAATCGTGGTTTTTTCTGGAAAACCCTAAAAAACTATTGAAGTTAAAATGCTCATAACTTGACTTCCCGGACTCCATTTTCGCTATTTTTTTTTTAATTGGGTGAAATTGTGAGAGGAACTCATATCTGTAATTTATTTGGGCAAATTCGACCTCCAGATGCTACAAAAGTTAAAAAAAAATATCGTCATCGTCCGCGGAAAAAATTCTGAAAATTTACAGATTTTAAAACTTCAATATCTTGACTTCTCAGACTCTGTTTCGGACGATTTTTTTTTTAACTTGGGTGTTTTTCTGAGACAAACTTAGATCTATAACCCTTTTCTTCAAATTTTACACAAAATATACCAAAAATTTGAGAATGTCACGGCCCTCCTTTTTCTTCTCTGAAAAAAAAATCTGCAAAAATAAAAAATATTTGCCCACAATGTCTGCCCAAGGAAAGTGCTCTGATACCACTTGTTAAGAACCTAAATAGATCTACAAATATAATCACCACAAATACTGAATACACAATAGATCCATAGAGCAAGATAGAAGAAACCACATTTTATTATAGAAACCCTTGAAATAGGGCAACACCATACAATGGATCTTATTATGGAATGGATCCTCTCATGTTCACTTGTCTCTTCAAGGGGGCATTCTCCTATTGAGTTACTACTCCAAATACAATACTTATTTTCATGTCTCATTACATTGCTTAAACCTCTTTATATAGTGTTATCATCTCCTAAGAACATTCTAGAGGAGAAATCTTTAAAAGTAGAACCTTCTAAAAAACTCTCTTACATTAATTATATCTAATTACTCATTTATTATATCTAACTAACATAGTGGGCCTTATTTAATAACATAGTGGACTTAGTCCACCTTACATTCAATGACCTCCACTATTATCACTATAGGCCCTCTGGGCACCCCCACTACCTCTCTAGCTACCTTACATTTTGCACAGAAATATACCAAAAACTTCGAGAATGTCGCAGCCCGTTTTTTTCTTCTCCGAAAAAAAAAAACTCTGCAAAAATAAAAAATATTTACCCACAGTGTTTGTCCAAGGAAAGTGCTCTGATACCACTTGTTAAGAACCTGAATAGATCTAAAAATATAATCATCACAAATACTGAATACACAATAGATCCATAGAACAAGATAGAATAAATATAAAAATATCATAGTGTTCTTAGAAGGTTCTACTTCTAGAAGATTCCTCCTCTATAATGTTCTTAGGTGATGATAACACTATATAAATGGCCCATTGTGCTCATTTTTATATGAGAATATAAGTGTTAATGTAGGCCCACTATCTCTTGTTAAGAACCCAATACTGAATACAAAAACATCACAACAGATATAGAAGAACAATATAGAAAAACACAACTTTATTATATCAAACCTTTGAGGTAGGACAACCCCATACAATAGATCATATTATGGAAGGGATCCTCTCATGTTCACTTGCCTCTTCGATGAGTCATCCTCCTATTGAGCTACTGCTCCAAATACAATACTTATCTTCATATCTCATTACATTTCTTGAACCTCTTTATATAGTGCTACCATCACCTAAGAACATTCTAGAGGAGGAATCTTCTAGAGGTAAAAAAATTTAAGAAGTCATCTTACATTTATTATATCTAATTACTCGTTTATTATATCTAACTACCATAATGAACCTTATTTAATAACATAGTAGACCTAGCCCACCTTACATTGAATGGTCTCCACTATCATCACTATGGGCCCTTTGGGCCCCTTCACTACCTCTCTAACTACCTTACATTTCATCCCCCTTATGAAAGTGTTGTCCTCAACGGTTGATGTACAACCATATATCAGGGTCCCTTGGATAATTGTGGACTATAATGCTGAAGAAGATTGAAGAACCTCAGTACCATGTAGAAAGGAAAGCCATCATAATGAAGTAGTCCAACCACCATTGTAAACTAGGGTCACATGTTCAAGTTCTCATGTGAACTCCACACGAAAGATATCGACACCCAATAACCAATTGAAATTGATACTCTCAATATTGATACCTATCATGTGGATCCAAATAAGAATATTCATCCACATAGTGGGAGAGGATCAAAGATAAATCTCGAAGAAACAATATCATTATAAAATATGCAAACTGAACGCTGATAACTAGCTCCTGATGTGGGACATTGATGTTCTCTACAGAAAGTGAAGTAGAGTCATCAAATAAAATATGAAAGTGGTTGTCATCCTAGAAATGACAACTATCCATATACCAATCATCACAATCGACCTCAAAATCATACCAAACATATATTTCTTGATTATATTCATCCCTGAGGCCCTCCATAAGAAATCTTTCCTGCATGTTATTCAATKAATATTGAATACTATGAAAACTATCATTGAGTCTGTTTGTGAGGTCGTCTGTGAGGCCATGTACAAATGCATCCAATCTGTCATCAAATGTGTGAAACAATTGGGCTTTGAATGATTCAAGAATTTCTTTCAGGGTTTGAGAGAAAATAGCTATCTGAACACCCTATGAACTTTTTGGTCCTACAACCGTCACGAAAAAACCCAAAAAATAGACCAAATAAGTTTCGACAGAAAATCGTGGTTTTTTCTGGAAAAACCCTAAAATACTGTTGAAGTTAAAATGTTCATAACTTCACTTCCCGGACTCCATTTTGGATGGATTTTTTTTTTTTGAAATTGGGTGAAATATTGAGAGGAATTCAGATCTGTAATTTATTTGGGCAAATTCGGCCTCCAGACGCTACAGAAATAAAAAAATTATCGCCGCCGTCTGCGGAAAAAATCCTGAAAATTTGCAGATTTTAAAATTTCAATATCTTGACTTCCTAGACTCCGTTTCGGACGATCTTTTTTTTTAACTAGAGTGTTTTCTGAACGGAACTCGGATATACAACTATTTTCTGCAAATTTTGTACAGAAATATATCAAAAACTTTGAGAATGTCGCGACCCTTTTTTTCTTTCCTGGAAAAAAAATAAAAAATCTGCAAAAATAAAAAATATTTGTCCACAATGTCTGCCCAAGAAAAGTGCTCTGATACCACTTGTTAAGAACCCAATACTGAATACAAAAGCACCATAACAGATATAGAAAAAGACAACTTTATTATATCAAACCCTTGAGGTAGGGAAACACCATACAATGGATCCTATTATGGAAGGGATCCTCTCTTGTTCACTTGTCTCTTCGAGGGGGCATCCTCCTATTGAGCTACAACTCTAAATACAATACATTGCTTGAACCCCTTTATATAGTACTACCATCACCTAAGAACATTCTAGAGGATGAATCTTTTAGAGGTAGAACCTTCTAAGAGGTCATCTTACATTTATTATATCTAATTACTCATTTATTATATCTAACTATCATAGTGGCTCTTATTTAATAATATAGTGGATCTAGTCCAACTTACATTGAATGGTCTCCACTATCATCACTATGGGCCCTTTGGGCCCCTCCACTACCTCTCTAGCTACTTTTCATTGTAGAAGAACAGTTTTGATATTATCACAATATTCTTCACTATGTTTTATTACATTGCCTACACTTTTTTATATAGCTCTCTCTATCTCTTAGGAACCTTCTAGAGAGCATTCTCACATTTATTACATCCAACTACCATAGTGAGTCTTTATTAATATAGTGGATCTAGTCCACCTTATATTGAATGACCACATTCTCATATATTAAATGAATTCCATTAATAATACATAATTACATTTCCATTGGACACCTCCCTAGGTATACTACATTCCATCCCCCTTCACATGTTTCGTCCTTGAAACATGAGAAGAAACCATACAATATGGTTGGCTAAGTAATGTAGCCAACTGGTACCAAGTACGACCATCCATCCATCCCAATGGAAGTCGAACATGATCTCTATCTGCTACATTTTCACCTTAATCTTTCTTTGCATCATGTCGGGGTTGCCATGGGATTGTTTCTGTAGCTTGAGCTCTTCCCGTAGTGTCGGTAGTCCTCCATACACCTCTTGATCGGTTTCCTGTCTGGTGCCCTACTGGTGCATAAATGTGTTGATGCACATGCCTTTTCCTTGATGAATTTTGCATCTCTATATGATGTGGATGGTGATATACAACAACTGTAGGAATCTGTTATTTTTTCTTCAAATCTACAACATTGTGTACCTTCAAGTCAATGACCTCCTTAGCTTCCTGATTATGTCATTCTTGTAGTTTTGCTTCATCTCCTTCTATAGACTTTGTCTCTGATTCAACTTCAGACTGGGAAATAACTTCTCTATTATCTTCTATGGATCCATCTTTCTTAATAAGAGACACATCCTGCAATGTGATTTTCTTTTTCTTGTACCACAACTTTAAAAACTTATTTTGCACATTAATTAATGGTACCCACTGATTCTATCCAAGGATATCCCAAAACAATATCCACTTCATCCATATCCATAGCATAAAAATTTGAATGCAACACAAATTTATCCATGGTAATCTTCAAATCTTTAAAAATTTGAACATTTTCACCCTCAACATATGTGCTTTGAATATTCTTTATTGGAACTTGCAATCTATTAACCAACTAAACATTGATAAAATTATGCATGCAACTAGGGTTAATAGAAACAATGATATTTTCTTTATGAATACAACTATGAACCTGTAATATAGATTTTTCACATGAAAATAAACTCTTGGTTCTCTCTTTATCTTTATTTTCTCCATGAGACCACTTGTCTAACAATATTTTTTCAAATTCTCTATTGGAGAGTGTCATCATCTCCTTATAATCAAGTGATTTCCACCAAATTGCAACATCACCTTGCAATTTGAGATCTACCCAATGGGGCCAAGTATCTTCCCATACTGACTTTCTTTCTTTAATGAATGATTCAATACTATGGCCATCACATTTCCCTGTAAAATACATCTTGCTATGAAAAACCCCTAAAAATAGAACAATAAGTTACGACAGAAAATCGCGGCGTTTTCCGGAAAAACCCTGAAAAACTGTTGAATTTAAAATGATCATAACTTCACTTCCCGGACTCTGTTTCGGCTGATTTGTTTTTTGAAATTGGGTGAAATTGTGAGAGGAACTCAGATATATAATTTATTTAAGCAAATTCGACCTCCAGATGCTATAGAAATTCAAAAATAAAAAAATAAAAAAAAATCACGTTGCCATCCGCGGAAAAAACCTTGAAAAATTGCAGATTTTAAAACTTTAATATCTTGACTTCCCGGACTCCGTTTCAGACAATTTTTTTTTTAACTTGGGTGATTTTCTGAGAGGAACTCAGATCTACAACCCTTTTCTGAAAATTTTTCATATAAATATATCAAAAACTTCGAGAATGTCGCGACCCTCTTTTTTTCTTCCGAAAAAAAAAAATCTGCAAAAATAAAAATTATTTGCCCATAATATCTGCCAAGGAAAGTGCTTTGATACCAATTGTTAAGTACATAACCAGATCTACAAATATAATTCAATAATACCAAGAATAAATCATAAACCATTCACTATAACATGAATACAAGAAATAGAGAAAACCCTTGACGTAGGGTAACACCATATATTAATCCTTATAGAAGGATAAAACTCCTCAAGTAATCATTGCTTGTACAATCACAATATTCTTCACTATGTTTCATTACATTGCCGACACTTCTTTATATAGCTATTTCTATCTCCTAGGAACCTTCTAGACAACCTTCTCACATTTATTACATCTAACTACCATAGTGAGTCTTTATTAATATAGTGGATCTAGTCCACCTTACATTGAATGATCACATTCTCATATATTAAATGACTTCCATTAATAACAAATAACTACATTCCCATTGGGTACCTCCCTAGATATACTACATTGTCTTATTCTGTAGTTTCTTGATCAGATGCGAACTTTTGGGATATTGAAGTCATTCCCAGCGCACAGCTTGGAGCCAATCGGGTAAAATGAAGGAAAGAGAAAAAAGAGATCCTTCGTCTTCATATTTTAGAGACAGTGCATTCGCCACGACATTGTCTTTTCCCTTCTTATAAATGATCTCATAATTATATCCAAATAGCTTAGTCACCCATTTTTGTTGTTCCTAGGAGAAAATGCATTGTTCCAGAAAGTACTTAAGGCTTTGATGGTCGGTCTTAATTTGGAAGCATTACCCCAAAAGATAAGGACGCCACAACTCAACCGCATGCAGAATCGCCAACATTTCTTTTTCATAAATGGGTTTGCCCAGATTATTTTCAGACAGTTGCTTGCTGGTGAAGGCCAAAGGTCGACCCTCTTACATAAGGACAACGCCAATTCCTTTTCCTGAGACGTCACATTCCAACACAAAGGTCTTTGTGAAATCGGGAAGAGCCAGAACTGGAGTGGTGAACATGGTCGTCTTCAAGGTTTGAAAAGCTTGAGCAGCTACTAGAGTCCAAGTGAAATAGTTCTTTTTTAGGAGAGCCGTGAGAGGTGCTGCAATCTTTCCGTAGTTCTTAACAAACTTGCGATAATACTCTGTTAGGCCCAAAAATCCACGCAAGCTTTTGAGAGTCTTTGGGTGCGGCCAGTCTTGCATAGCTTCAATCTTTTTCGGGTCCACCCTGACGCCATCCTTTCCCTCCAAATGACCCAAGTATTCTACTTTTGAGGCACCAAAAACACATTTGGACTATTTTAGGAAAAGTTGGTGCTAAGAGAGTAGACGGAGAACTTGATCCACATGAGTAAGATGGTCTGTCCAAGGTTTGTTATAGATGAGGATATCATCAAAGAAAACTAAGACAAAATGACGGAGAAAATGGCAGAATACATGGTCCATGAGGCTTTGGAAAGTGGAGGGGGCATTACACAAGCCAAAGGGCATGACCAAAAACTCATAGTGGCCCTCATGAGTGTGAAAGGCGGTCTTGGGAATGTCAGACTCTTTCATACGTATCTGGTGATAGCCCGAGCGAAGATCAAGTTTGGTAAAGAATTGGGCGCTACTCAATTCATCCAGGATGTCATCAATGACAGGAATGAGAAATTTGTCTTTGATGGTCAGTTTGTAAGGGCTCGTACTGGGACGGCTGACGCCTACAGTAAGGAGTTCCTTGACTATTTTTTCAATTTCATTTTTTTTGCAAAGGGGTGGCGATATGGACGGATATTGGGGGGAAGACTTCCTGGGACAAGGGGAATGGAATGATAATGAACACTGCGGGAAGGAGGGAGTCCTTGGGGAGTGGAAAATACCGTTTGATGTTTAGAAATGAGGGCTTGAAGGTCTTGGGGCACTGGGGGTGTCTCTGTGGCTTGTATGACATGGAGTTGGGCAATGACACCAGAATGATATTTTTTGAGCAGTTTTTCCATGTGATGAGAACTGATGACCTCAGGTGAACCAACAGTGATGCCTTGAAATTTATATTGGTGGTATCCTTGGGCAAATTGCAAGGTTAAGTTCTGAAAATCCATGAGAATGAGACCCCAAGTCCTTACCCAGTCTGCACCCAACACAATGTCGCAACTGCCCATGTCAATAGCAAACATATGAGATTTTAGGTGGTAGTCACCGATTTGGAGATGAACATTTTCATAGCGCCCGCCACATTTCATAGAACCACCATTGGCAATCATGATTTGGAAATTGTTGACAGCATGGATGTAACAATGGGTTTCTTGGGCAATGCAGCGATGAATAAAATTGTGGGTGCTACCACTATCAACCAAAATGATGACCTTTCGGTGCTTTATGTAACCGATTAACTTGAGGGTTTGGGGGGCAGAGAAACCGGTGAGAGTATTGAGGGAAATGATCGGTTCCACTTCGGGAGGGTCGGAGGGAGGGTTTATGTCAGTTATTTCTGGTGACTCGGGCACAAGGGGAGTGTCAATGTCCTCTTTCGGAATATCCTCAGAGATGGCCATAAAAAGATTTTGTTCCTTACATTTGTTGCCTAGGAAATATTTATCATCACAATTATAATAAAGGCCTTTGAGTTGGCGTTCATCCATTTCATCCCTGGTCAATTTTTTGAATATTTAATGGGGTAGAGAGAGTAGTGGGGTTTACTGGTTTAGGGCGAGGGATAAAGGAAGGCTTACGGTTTTGAGAGGAAACAATTTGTTGTGCTTCTTTAGCTTTTTTAGTAGCCTCCACCCAAGTCGTAGGTCGAGCCATGAGGACATGGGCCCGAATA
>ML800153.1:2346-15258 GCA_009831015.1 Picea engelmannii
CCCAACAGTGTTCATGAATATTCTAACAATTGGAATCAGAGTGGGTTCCTTTAGGAACAGTCTAACCACTGGAAGGAAGATCATCAATAAGCAAGGAGAATTTACCAAAAATGGAACACCTTTGTTTAATGGGTAAATTTATGCTTTTTAGAGCATAAGCATGAGAGAATTTTTGTAGGCATGGGGATTTGATGTTTGGAAAGTTGTAGTAAATGGATACACTGCACCAACTTCTCCCAAAATAGATAATGATGGGGAAAAGCTCAGTGAATACAATTAAAAGGCTATAAATGCCATTCTAAGTGGTCTAAAAGGCTCAGAATTTGCTAAGGTTATGCATTGTGATTCTGCAAAGGAAATATGGGACAAAATCAAGAATGTTTATGAAGGAGATGCTAAAGTTAAAGGGGCCAACCCTCGGATTTACAGAGGACAATTTGAAAATCTAAGAATGAAGGAAGATTCAGATATTGCAACTTTTTTTCTCTAAGTTGATGAAATTGTGAATACTATAAGAGGACTGGGAGAAAGGATTGAAAATTAAGTTATTGTCCAAAGGATATTGATATCTCCCACAATGAGATTTGACCCTCCTAAAATCTAAGCTCTATAAGAAATACCAGATCTGGCTACGTTGAACAAGAAGATCCATCTAGAAGGGAAGCATCTTTGAAATCCTCCAAGAAGACAAGAAAGAAAAAGACAAGGTTAAAACCATGCTCCAACAATAGTGATGATTCAAACAATGAAGAAGAAGCCAACTTTGTGAGAAATTTGAAAAGAGGAACCGACATGTACAAAGGTAAGCTTCCTTTCAAATGCTTTAATTGTAGTAAAGTTGGTCATTTTTCTTCCAAATGTCCTTATGAAAGGGGTTCAGATACTGATGAAGAAGAAGTTCCTAAGAAAGAAAAGAAATATCATACAAGAGACAAGGAAATAAATAAAGGAAGATTTTTTTTAAAGAAAAACCTCTATTAAAAAAATGATAGTTACTCATCCGATGAAGATGATGATAGTGACAACGAATCAAGAAGAGTACTCTTCATGGCGTTAGAGACTCAAGAGGAAACTACTGAAAATAATGAAGGGGACTATGAAGAAGAAGGAGAAGTGAATCTTGAGGAAAAAATGATCAGTGCCTTAAGTGATCTAAGAATATCAAGGAAGAAAAACAAGTCTCTCAAATAAGAGTTAAGTAAACTAAAGGAAGGCTTTCAAAACCCTAGCAAAAATTATAAAGAATCCAAGTATACTATCATAGATCTAAGGATTCAGTTGGAAAAATACAAAGTTATTGAAGAAACGCTCAAGGACAAATGGAAGAAAATAAGAAAATAACAGAGAATATGGAAGCTAAAATAGTCCCACTAAGAAAGGAACTACAAAACAAGACATCCAACTAAATTTTGGAAATAGTACCATAATACTAGATGAAATAAGCTACAATAAAAAACTATTATATTACAAGTTTGGACTTGGATACAAAAAAAATAATATTGATGAGGGTTCAAGCTCTATGATGACAGAAAATGAATCATACCAAAGAAGTTGTGCAAATACTATCAAAGGTTCCATCAAGAAAGAAGAATGCAAGCCTCTAAAGGAGGACATACAAAAACTAGAAACAAAGAAGAATCAAGAAGAAGATTGTGCACTCAAAGGAACATGGAATCAACAACCAACAATGAAGAATACCCAAGAAGAAGATCATGATTTCAAAAGAACAACACCAACTAGAAGACCACCCACACCCAAGTACCAAAATATTTTTCTTGGCTTGTGTTATTCTTGCAATAATTTTGGGCATAAAGCCATAAATTGTAGAGCCCGTGTAAAGGGTAGAAACACCTAGAACAAAAGTAGCTATGAAAATCCCAAGAATCATTATGAAGGAAATTATCCCATAAATCCTCGTGAGGTGTTTGAAAGAAACTATAATAGTTTTAGTGCTCTGGGTTATGAACTTGAATGCTACAAATGTAACAATTTTGGACACATAGCCAAAAATTGCATAAATGATTTGATAGTTTCTTCAATGAAAACTATACATGTTCCTTTAAATCATATAGGAGAAAAACATAGAACTTGGAAAAGGAAGCAAGAAGATTTGAAGGTTGAGGAATGTGGGTTTTCCTTACAAGCCCGAAATAGAAGAAGCCATAGATATATTTACAGTGGATGCTCAAAGCATATGACTAGAGAAAAAAGCATATTTGTAACATTAAAGAAATAAAAAGAGGGGTCTGTTATGTTTGGTAATGATAACTCGACCAAAATTATAAGAAAAAACATAGTTGGTCTTGGAAACAAAGATGTTGTGGCAGAAAATGTCCTACTTGTTAAAAATATAAAACATAATTTGCTAAGTGTGAGCCAAATGTGTGATCGAGGACACACACTTACATTCAATTCAAAATAATTTGAAATAAGGAAAGAACGATTAGGAAAACTAGTGGCAACAACGACAAGGACGCCAAACAACATATACATCTTGAATGAGATCGAAGAAAAAAGATGTTTTTGCGAAAAGAAGATGGAAGTTTTTTCTGGCATAAGAGAATGGGACATATACACTTTGATAATCTTGTCAATATCAATAAGAAGCAAGTTTTGATAGAAATTCTAGAAATTACAAAGCCAACGAATATTTTGTGCAAGCATTGTCAACATGGAAAACAAACAAAAGTTGAATTCAAGACAAAGGAATACTCTACAACAAAACCATTGAACATTGTACACACTAATCTATGTGGGCCCACAATAACAAAAGGACTGAATGGTGAAAAATACTCCATGCTACTCATTGATGACTACACCAGAATGACTTGGGTTTTCTTCCTTAAGAAAAAGTCAAAAGCTTTTGAAAGTTTCTGGGTATTCAAGGAACTGGTTGAAAATGAAACTGATTTGAAAATCAAATGCTTAATAAAGATAATGGAAGTGAGTTTACATCAAATTAATTTAGGTATTTCTGTGAAGAAGAGGGAATAAAAAAAAAATCTCAATAGTTAGAACACCTTAGCAAAATGGAGTTGTTGAAAGGAAAAAATAGAACTGTACAAGAAATGGCTAGAACCATGTTGAATGACTCCAAGATAAGTGATATATTTTGGTTACAAGCAATGCATACGGTTGTTCATATATTGAATAGAGGATTGATTATAAGTAATATCGGCCAATGTCAAGCACTTTAGAGTGTTTGGAAGCAAGTGTTACATAAAAAGGGAATACCAAAATATTGGAAAATTTGACTCATGGGTGGACGAAGGCATATGTTAGGAAAAACATATACAAATACAATAAAAACATAAGAATAAGTACTCAACGCCTTGACAACGAGATAATTTCAGATAATAAGCCTCTTAGAGGGAGAAACCTCCTTATACACCACATAAATTCACAAATACAAGATGATTCCAAATGAAAATCTCACCTTGGTATATATAAGAGACTAGGAGGTACAATTACAACTAACGGACCCAAGCTGGCATAAATAAAATAAAAATACTAATGTAATATGCACCAATTAAGGGGTAATGTGACACTATTTAGGGATTAAAATGACCATCCCCTTCATACAAGGTTTTCTGCAATGCTTGAGTAATTCTGGATGCTTTTGTATAAAAGAGTCATCTTCCCAAGTGGAATCTTCAGCAGGTAGTTTCTTCCACTTAATGAGATACTCTGAAATGGATCTATTCCTCAGCTGGCGAATTCTTTTGTCAACGATAGCTTCAAGATGTAATATGATTTTTCCTTCCTCATAAGGTTCTGGAAATATAGTTTGAACTAGGATCTTGTCACCTATAACCTTCTTTAAGCATGAAACATGGAAAAATGGGTGTACTCGCGAAGATGCAGGTGGCTCCAATTTGTATGTCATAGTACCAATATTTTGCAACACCTTATAAGGGCCATCGTACTTCGGTGATAATTTATTATCCTTCTTAGCTTCCTTGAGGGACAACTATTTGTATGCTTGTAGTCTTAAAAATACCCAATCCCCTACTTCAAAACTTCTTTCACTATGATGTTGATATGCTAGTTGTTTCATGTGATTTTGTGCCATGGCCAAGTTTTCCTTTAAGAGTTGGAGAACTTGTTGTTGATGCTCGATGTGATTTTCCACTTCTTAAACCTTATATTTTTCTTTTAGAGAAGAAGTGATGGACGGTGGGTGATATACATAGAGCACCATAAATGGTGTCATTTTTGTTGCAGTATGAAAGGAATTGTTATACCGCCATTCTTCTAAGGGTAACCACTTGAACCATTGTGTTTTTTTATCAGAGACAAAGAAACGGAGGTAGCCTTCCAAACATTTGTTCACTATCTCAATTTGTCCATCAGATTGAGGATGATAAGATGATTTATGCACCAATTGAGTACCCAAACAAGAAAATAATTATGTCCAAAAATGTCCAATGAAGATGGGATCTATTTCACTTACAATAATCTTTGGGATTCCATGTATCTTTTGAACTGTCTCCATGAATGTGGTGGAAAATGTATTGGATTTCAAAGGATGAGAGAGTGCACAAAAGTGTGCATACTTGGTAAGTCTATCAACAATCACCATGATGACACTCTTTCCTTTAGACTTTGGTAACCCTTTGATGAAATCCATGGAAACCTCCTCTTAGCGTTGATTTGGGATGGCTAATGGTTGTAAAAGACACGGTGTCTTAATTGTTTCCACCTTATTTTATTGGAAAACCAAACATTCTTCCACAAACCTTTGAACATCAGTTTTAATGTCATCCCCCAAAAATTCCTTCTCGACCCTGTGATTGTTTTAAAAAATATTGAGTGCCCCCCTATCAGAGAGGTGTGAAATTCCAAAAGTACCTTTTGTTTGAGTTGAGAGTTATTACATAAATATAAGTGATCTTTGTACCATAGTGAATCATTTTTGCATGTAAATGTATCTGATGCACCAGAATCATGCTGCAACTTTTGAATGTGAGTCCACACTTTTTTTGCATTGTTCCATTCATCCCTTTCTTATGTTATCCAATCATGTTGGATGATAGATATAACATAGAGAAATGCCTTAAAATCTTCATCATTTCTTGAGAGTGCATCTTCCACAACATTTTGCTTCCCTTTTATGTAGATGATTTCAAAATCATAACCCAACATCTTGGTCACCCATTTTTGTTGTTCTTCTAAAGATAGTCGTTGTTCCAAAAATTATTTAAGACTATCATGATCTTTTTCTACCTTTAAGTGCCTACCTATTAGGTAAGGGCGTCATTTCTGAAACGTTGTATAAAGAAAGTTATAGAAAAAATTCCAAGGTGTCTTAGATGTAGCAGGGAAACCCCAAGACCTTGAGCTTTGATACCATATGTTAAGAACCAAATATCAATATAGCATAGAAAAACCTCAGAATAAGTACTCAACGCCTTGAAAAAGAGAGAAATTCAAATAATAAGCCTCTTTGAGGGGGCAACCTCCTTATGCCCACTTAAATGTTAAATTCCAAGATGATTCCAAATGAAAATGTCTCCTTGGTATATATAGGAGACTAGGAGGTATAATTACAACTAATGAAATAAATCCAACATAAATAAAATAACATTACTAATGTAATATGTCCCAATTAAGGGGTAATGAGCCACTATTTACGGCTTAACAACTTATCAATTTCATTAAATTGAGGTAACTCGATCATGAATTTGACCTTTTGTGTTGGTGATTCAAAGTCACCAATGGTGAGTCAAACTTATGAGTTCTTGTAGATTAGATCTTGACTCGTGAGTAACTTGCACACTATTCACTATTTAATAAATCATACATGTAGGTGTGATAGAAAAAAATTCCATTATCAAATACAAATGCTAGAAAATAAAAAAACTCTCATTTTGAAAATTGCTTGTTGTTGATTTTTTTTACATTTTTTACCATGTACAAGTTAATTTTTTACACCCCAGCCTTGTTGTGTAATTCGTCACAATGGGTAACTAACCCTCTACAACAAAATATTGAGAAGACACTACTAAGACAAGGTTTGAGATACCCCTATGCTTGGCATACCCATATGTGCTCCATTGAGGCAAGTAGATAAGATTGAGACAATGACAAAGGGGAGAGACAAAAATAGTGGGACCCAAAAACCAAGGAACACAAGTGTTTCAGAAAGAAGACATTGTGAGAAGGATTTAATCGCTGACTATTAAAGTTGTCGACATTAGGGCATATGAATGATGATGCTAAGTTAAATTTTCGATCATTGTTTTTGAAGTTGAATATGTTTGGAAATGAAAGAAAATATAAGATCGAGGATAATTTAATTGGTAAGGATAAATGCCCTCTTAATTTATGTGGCGTTGTGAACCATAAATTCTCATTATTGTAGCAAAGTTTACTTTAATGTAGGGGTTGTTAAACTTGACCATTACTATGACAAGTGCTAAGATACCCCACAAGGGGATGGTGCCAATAATAACATCATTTCCTCAACTTTTGTCAACAATTTTGGAACAAATCTTGGATTGTCACACTCTATTTTCATGTACTTCTTACATTTTATAGAGCATATTGTGATTTTTTTTCCCTTTTCTAGGCTATTTATAATAAAGCTTTATTAAGTTTTTGGCACGGGTGCAATGAGTACTAGAAATTTTTTCTTTGGATTATAAGTATAATTTCAACCTAGCATCTACCAAAAGATATTTTGCGTGCATGTTTTTTTACTTACAATGTGTTCAAATATATTCAACGAACTTTGGAAAGCAAACATTAATTACAAAATCAAATCTAGTGCTTGTAACTAAGATTTTGTTACTCTCTTTAATTGTATTTTGTATGTATTCTTTTTTAATTATCATTTTAACATTTTATTTTTTTTAGCAAAACAATTATATTATATTGAAAAAATTGTTGAAAGTGTACTAGTTAGCATACTATTACATCTGAAATACATATTCCTCAAAGAAAGTTTAAGCAAATTCAAAAGTTTTGCTTCATTGTCTAGAGTGTTGGAAAATTGGTTGTCATTGATGTCAACCTTAGAAGAAGCCCTAAAGAAAATCCTAGAATCCCTTAAAAGTGATGATGATGTGTCCACTTGAAGAAGCCTTGAATATCCTTGAAGGATCCTTGACATAAGTGTATATAACTCCAAAGTTCTCCCCTTATGGAGTAGCTTTTAAGCATGGCCCTCACGGGATGAGATAACATGTGGTTGTTTACACATGCCCACTTTGAGTTTTACACAAATGGAGCCTTGAAGGAGCCTTGAAGAAGCCCTAAAACCAAGTGAAGAAGCCCATAAATTCAATTTAAGAAACCCGTAAATCCAAGAGAATAAGCCCCTAAAGTAAAGTAAATAATTCCCTAAGGTTGGTCATCCTTAAGGAAGAGGTGCAACCCAAAAGTTGTGACCCTTGGTTGCACCCCCTCAAAAGACTCATATAAATAAGAGGAGCCTCATTTGTCATTTGCATCACAACAATTCAACCTAGCCAAGGAAGATGAGTGGATTTAAACCTAGAGGAGAGAAATTCCAAGGGAAGATGAAGTGAAGAAGGGCAAAATTCCAAGGGAAGATGAAGTCTTGTGATGATTTTTTATAGGTTTTTCTTTAATCTTGGAATTTTCGCTATAATTTTTTTCTAGAATGATTCAAATAGTGAAACTTGGAGGTGTTTCAAAAGAGATGGTGAATAATTTTGGTTACAAATTTCAGGTCTTGATTCATTACGGGTTTGGAGTTATACTTAGCGGAAGTTGAGGTTTTTAAAACTAGGGTTTTCTTCTTCAAAACAAGTTGTGTGTTGTGAGGAAAAGTAATTTGACTGTTCTTCAAAACAAGTTGTGTGTTCTTCAAAACTAAGGTCAATTGGGTGTAACTTGACTGGTTGTGAGGAAAAGTATGTAACGAACCTCCCATTCTTCACAACGACAACCTCTTATCACACGTGGAAATGTTTTTTTTTTTTGTTTGGTTTTTACAAGTGTGTGTGCATGTGTACAAAGGAAACAACAACAACACATTCAACTTTGCATCGCCACCTGACGACAAATAAGACGCAACCATGATGAACATAACAAGATGACAAGGACGCACGACAAGTACCTGCATGCATAAACGACGATCACACGACCATAAGTAAAACTGACTACTGAATACGCCTGACTTCCCGCCCGTCCTACCCTGCAATGGTTAGGACCTCCAAGACACATAAGCAATGCTCAAGCCCAGGTTCCCATCGATTTTAACCATTTAAGGTCTCAGGGCTAGCGACTATTCTGAGGAACATGGAGGTGTCTACGTCCCGCCCGACACAAGCAGACCAAGCAATAAAATGTATATATATCCAAGTACAACAATAGTTAAGGATCAACCACGTCGTCTACGATGCGCTAGTCAGTAATTGTAAATTCAATTAATAGCAAATCCAATTTAATGCAATTCCATTACTAAGGCAATTTCAATTAATTGTACATCCCCATTTACCATATCATAATGACTTAATGTGCTTAGTTTAGGACCTTATATTTATCTACTATTGATGATAATTAGTTTCATCATCCCTACCATAAAATATCCACCATTCTTCATTTTACAATGCAATAACTAATACCATGACCATCACATTACATCTGATATTTTATTTATATCAGCTACATTAACCTTACCATAAATGATAACAACATTAGCCTTAACCATTCCATAACCATTAGGATTAATATTAAACGATTCATTACATAATCATTACCATTAATCATTACATAATCATTACCATAATCATTACATAACCATTACCATTAATCATTTTACATTCCATTATATTTTTTAACAATTACTTTAACAATTATTACCTTATAAAACCATAATTATCTAACAATTATTACCATTAAAACCCTATTACTTTAACAATCATTACTTTAACAGTTATTACATAATTCCTTCTACATTACTTTAACATTACATTACCTCACATTCACATCCCATTACATCAACTTACATTGCTTTGTATTAACATTAACTAACACATTAACTAACTTAAGTAGCTTGCTATTATTAAATACTAACTAAATAAGTGAATTGTTGTTAATGAAATGTTGACTAAAACAGGGTGGGTTGCCTTTATAAAATAATGTAGGTTGTTGTATTTAGAGAATAACCAAAAAGTAGTATGCTGCGTGAATGTTAACTAAATAAGTAAATGCTTGATTAATTAAAGCAGATTATAATTAAAGCAAAATATAATAATATTAATTAGAGCAAAATATAATAAAAGCAGTAGATGGGTCGACGCCACAAGTGGGCTCTGTGTTCTCCGTTCTCGAGGATACTAAAAGCATTTGAACTTTCGACTTGGCAAAATATTCCAGGATATAATTAATCTCAAGTTATGACTGCAATGCCCCTAATTCACCATGAAAGTCTGGAATGTTTTTCATAATTACAAATTCACTTTAATTTGGAAGGTAATTTGCAGAACAATAGATTTCTCATAAAAGTAAAACAATGAGTAGAACAGTAAGGTTATTTAAATTGTAAGGCACTAAACTAAATTAAATTTAAAGGGTAAAATTTTCAAACCGTATTTTAAAGAAATCATATTGATAAAGGAGGTAAAACAATAGGCAACTACAGTAGGAATAGCCGTGCAACGGTTACTCAGGTATTCCAGAACCCACGAGGAACTCACACCATTATTCCTTCTTGTGTTCTGGCGTTTCTATCGCAACAGTGATAATGCCAACATCTCGTCCCACTGTAGCTCATCAATAACAAGTAAATTCACTGCCGGGAGGGGTGGAAACACAGCCTAATTAAACGCCAGAGGTTAACAGCGCTGACCCAAGATTTGGTGCTGACAGCGAGAATAGAACCTGCGAACGCCAGTCTTGGCTTGCCAAAGAAGGGATGAGGAAAACGAAGTCCTTCAACACGGCACCAGAAACTACGGGTGGGGTACAGCACCGAAAATCAAGGGGCAATCAACTGGCATTTTTCAGACTCGAGGATCAGTCGGGAGGTTTATCTTGACGGCATCTGGAAATCCTTTCTCAGCAATGCGTAGAGCGACGGGTAGAGATGAAGGCCCGAACAACTGTTCAACATTGCGCCGAGGGAGGGGTGATCGGCCTTGTCAGAACGCGACCTTACCCTGCCGAGGCAAAAATGAAAAGGGGTAAGGGATTAGCACCGTTTGCAGGGCAAAATTTGTGTGGAAATACTATCGTTGCAGAGAGAGGTTGCCATGAAACAAGGAGACAGTTGAGTCTTAACCCAAAAATTTAGCGTCTCAATCTTGCTGGAATAAACTTAGCCAAATTATTGTGTCTGGTAGAAGCCAGAGATCCGAAGAACGCCTTCGATGGCCGCCCAATATAAGTTACATAAATCATTCTAAAATTCACATAAAAGACTGGCTCGGGTAAGGAAATGACACTCCGAGAACTGAACTCGGGACCTCTCGCACCCTAAGTGAGAATCATACAGCTAGACCAAAGCCCTCGCACGAAAAAACCTCCTCTTCAATTTTTTGTTTAAGGTTGGAACTAAAGGTAAGAAGGAGAATGGCTGGACAGAAACTCTAAGTTCTAAATCAACAAGCGAAACAGTCAAATTGGTTAGTGATGCATCGCACCTATAATTTTTAATTATACTGGCGGTTTCAGACAAGTAAATTTCAATCCAAGAAGGATAGCAACCTTTAACCAGAGGTAGTATTGTCAGTTCAGAATATAAACTACAATACGTAAACCTTTTTGGCATAAAAATTTCATTCCACAAGGTTCATTACAAATTTCTAAGTGAACCCTCATTACATAAATTTTAATGCACAAAATGTGAACTTAGTGTGCACAACAGTCGAATCGGATCCCTAAGGCATTACGTACAGGTAGATTCAGTCAACATTCGGCATATAACCTCGAGAATTGAAGCAGACAGTAAACTCATTGACTCAGATATCTTAATTCCGGTTTAGAATATAATCTAAATTCCATAAATCAATTCAACATGTAAATTTCAGCATCGATTCAACATGTAAAATTTCAGCATTAAAACTCAGACATATCATTTCGGCCATAAAAAAATTCAAACACAAAAAGTTCGGAGATTGTTCGACATATAATCTAATCCCAATCAAGCAGGTTAGAGGGATGGGTTTCCTGCACAAAAACCAACTACATCCACAATAATACATGTACAGGTCTAAATTATACATCCTATACAATCTATCATTCACCGAATAAAAACATACCTTTGCCTATTCGTCTGCTCCGTGTGACGTCCACGCGCTCCTTGCTCCTCCCGCTCGCCAACCATCGAGACCTCACCGGTACCTCCCAACCAACGCTAGGGGTACTCTGCTTCCCCCTTAGCCTCCCGAGCCGCAAAGTGGCCACACACTATCATGATGGTATGTCTAGCTTCCCAGCTCGCCTCGCAAGGCCGAGCTACCACTCCAATTCGAGCTGAGAAAATCCCAACTCCCCACAAGTAATCAGTCAAGTCACAATTCCGGCAGCGTAACGTTACGCTAACAGTCGATGCCTTTCTTCCTCATCTTCCCTTTTCTTTTATAGAGTTTTTAGACCTCCAACTTTCCCCTAATCATATTTAATTTAAGTTTTAATGAAAATATTCTAAATATTCTCCTTCGCACAAGTGTCGTTCATCCCCCTCTTTTCTCCAATAAATATTTTCTTTAAATTTATTAATTGTCTCAAATCTCTTACCCACCTAGAGTCGCTCCTAAATTTACTCCTAGGTGTTCCTAGATCCCCCTACATGTTTTAAATACTTTCCCTTAAATGAAGTTGTTAATTTTAGTTCATTTTTAGAAGGTTCTTAATTGCAGATTCCTTACTATGTTGACCTCGCTTTTTACCATAAGTTCAACTCTTTCCTTGATTATGTTTCCCCCATTCCTAAGTTTCCTAATTTTTATTTATCCCCATCTTTCCCCTTTTTATTTGAGTCAAAAAGGCAATTGCGCTATTTACTCCTTCCTTTTATTACTAATTTAAAAATCTTTTTATTCTTCCACAAGTTAAATTTATTTCTTCCTTACAATTTAAAAACCATGGATTAATTAAATTATTACTCTCTTCATTTTACCCCAAAAATTATGAAGACTAAAACTATAACTTAAGTGGTTTTTAGTTTAGATTTTTTTTATTTTTATTTTTATAGGGTCTTTTCTTAAGGTTAAACAAATTTTACCCTAGAGAAGTTTTAGACTTAGCTAAACTGGGCGACTATTATTTAGGGAAGTCGTTTTAAGAATTTCTTAATGTGTTAAAAGTCCATCTAGGTTTGTTCCTTCATCAACATCAATGTGATGTGCCCTTCAGGACGCACCACGTGCTCCAAGGGTGTCACTCACCTCGTTCGTTTCTTTTGTGCGACGTGCCCTTCAGGATGCACCACGTGCTCCAAGGGTGCCACTCACCAACTTGTGTTTCTTTCGCGCGACGTGCCCTTCAGGATGCACCATGTGCTCCAAGGGTGCCACTCACCAACTTGACTGATTGGTAGACATCTATAACCCCTAGAGTCAACACTCGCCAGGTGAACTTGTGGGAGACTAAGGGCTCTAAGGAATAAGTCCCCCGCCTTATTGCGTGCCCCTTAGAATCATCGTGAGCGACTGTCGCAGTCTGCCCTCACGGCATCGTGGATCCTCTCGAACTAGGTAATCGTTAACCTACAGTTTGAGCCACGGCGGGAGTGCTAGTAGGTTGTGGCAGGGTTGCTGTCCACACCTCTCCCTCAACCTCTCTGGAAATCATGTGCGGCCCCTTTACTCCATATGTGAGTCTGGTCGGCAAGCTATCATCAGCCTGCATCATCAACAATCGTGTCAGAACATGTCAACATCATATCATCAAATCAATGAAATATCACAGTAAATAAATCAACCCAAATAGCACACTCCC
>ML800153.1:15308-60964 GCA_009831015.1 Picea engelmannii
GGCAAGCTATCATCAGCCTGCATCATCAACAATCGTGTCAGAACATGTCAACATCATATCATCAAATCAATGAAATATCACAGTAAATAAATCAACCCAAATAGCACACTCCCTGACTCAATCCGGAGTCCAAGGGGTTCCATCGATCCCTCTACATCACTCAAGGTCCAAAACCATGCACACTCAATAAAACCGAGTCAATAGCACCTGTCTATGTCAAAGCAGTAAAACATCGTGTCATCTATCATAACGCAACAAAAATCAAGGACAAGAGTTTTAATATCATAATAGTCCAGATCACTTGCGAGCAAGTGTCCTCAAAGAATAAGTTTTCTCAGTGCACCAGAGCGGGATGTTACAGAAGTGAAGAAGGGCGAAATTCCAAGGGAAGATGAAGTCTTGTGATGATTTTTTATAGGTTTTTATTTAATCTTGGAATTTTCGCTATAATTTTTTTCTAGAATGATTCAAATAGTGAAACTTGGAGGTGTTTCAAAAGAGATGGTGAATAATTTTGGTTACAAATTTCAGGTCTTGATTCATTACGGGTTTGGAGTTATACTTAGTGGAAGTTGAGGTTTTTAAAACTAGGGTTTTCTTCTTCAAAACAAGTCATCTTGCCATTTTTGCTATAACGGTTTTTTGGGGATGATTAAAAGAAAAAAAATTGGAGGAATATCAAAGAAGATATTGAATAATAATGGGTACAAGTTTCATATCTTTATTCATTACAGGTACATAGTTATACTTGTTGGAAGTTAGGGTTGTCACTAATCCAAAAACTAGTCCCAAACATGTGTTCAAGATAAAACGGTTATATTTGAAGCTTGGTAGGTCCAAATTGAATTCAACTTGTTTCATTAGAGGGAGAAAAAAGCCTAATATATGAGGTCCAAGTTTCAGAATCATAAACATAAAATTGAGCTTGTGGCGAATCTTACAAGTTTGTAGATTTGAGGTACAATTTTGAGCAGTTTTGTATGGAGATATAAGAAGTGATTTTGGGATTGTATTTGAAGGTTGATTTGATATTGTATAATCATTTAAAATATTCTAAGTGGATTTGTGTCTACTACCAATAGGGGATATAAAACTCAGGGAGTGGGTGCTTCCTTCAAGTTGGTGCTTGTAAAATATTGAAACTACTTAAGAAACGTTTGTGTGGTTTTCTCCCAATTGGGTTTCCACGTAAAAATATGTGTGCAATGTGTATGATTTTATGTGATGATGAATGAAATCATTAATGGTTAATGTTTATGTAGTGTTTGAAGGTTAAAATTGTTCAAATAACGCCATATTTATTCACCCCCCCCCCCCACAGTGTTCATGAATATTCTAACAATTGGAATCAGAGTGGGTTCCTTTAGGAACAATCTAACCAATGGAAGGAAGATCATCGATAAGCAAGGAGAATTTACCAAAAAATGGAACACCTTTGTTTAATGGCTAAATTTATGATTTTTAGAGCATAAGCATCAGAGAATTTTTGCAGGCATGGGGATTTGATGTTTGGAAAGTTGTAGTAAATGGATACACTGCACCAACTTCTCCCCCAATAGATAATGATGGGGAAAAGCTCAGCGAATACAATTAAAAGGCTATGCCATTCTAAGTGGTCTAAAAGGCTCATAATTTTCTAAGGTTATGCATTGTGATTCTGCAAAGGAAATATGGGACAAAATCAAGAATGTTTATGAAGGAGATGCTAAAGTTAAAGGGGCCAACCCTTAGATTTACAGAGGACAATTTGAAAATCTAAAAATGAAGGAAGATTCATATATTGCAACTTTTTTTTCTCTAAGTTGGTGAAATTGTGAATACTATAAGAGGACTAGGAGAAAGGATTGAAAATTAAGTTATTGTGCAAAGGATATTGATATCTCCCACAATGATATTTGACCCTCCTAAAATCTAAGCTCTAGAAGAAATACCAGATCTGGCTACGTTGAACAAGAAAATCCATCCAGAAGGGAAGCATCTTCGAAATCCTCCAAGAAGACAAGAAAGAAAAAGCCAAGGTCAAAACCCTGCTCCAACAATAGTGATGATTCAAACAATGAAGAAGAAGCCAACTTTGTGAGAAATTTGAAAAGAGGAACTGACATGTACAAAGGTAAGCTTCCTTTCAAATGTTTTAATTGTAGTAAAGTTGGTCATTTTTCTTCCAAATGTCCTTATGAAAGGGGTTCAGATAGTGATGAAGAAGAAGTTCCTAAGAAAGAAAAGAAATATCATACAAGAGACAAGGAAATAAATAAAGGAAGATTTTTTAAAAAGAAAAACCTCCATTAAAAAAATTATAGTTACTCATCCGATGAAGATGATGTTAATGACAGTGAATCAAGAAGAGTACTCTTCATGGCGTTAGAGACTCAAGAGGAAACTATTGAAAATAATGAAGGGGACTATGAAGAAGAAGGAGAAGTGAATCTTGAGGAAAAAATGATCAGTGCCTTAAGTGATCTAAGAATATCAAGGAAGAAAAACAAGTCTCTCAAAGAAGAGTTAAGTAAACTAAAGGAAGGCTTTCAAAACCCTAGCAAAAATTCTAAAGAATCCAAGTATACTATCATAGATCTAAGGATTCAGTTGGAAGAATACAAAGTTATTGAAGAAACACTCAAGGACAAATGGAAGAAAATAAGAAAATAATAGAGAATATGGAAGCTGAAATAGTCCCACTAAGAAAGGAACTACAAAACAAGACATCCAACTAAATTTTGGAAATAGTACCATAATACTAGATGAAATAATCTACAATAAAAAACTATTCTATTACAAGTTTGGACTTGGATACAAAAAAAATAATATTGATGAGGGTTCAAGCTCTATGATGACAGAAAATGAATCATACCAAAGAAGTTGTGCAAATACTATCAAAGGTTCCATCAAGAAAGAAGAATGCAAGCCTCTAAAGGAGGACATACAAAAACTAGAAACAAAGAAGAATCAAGAAGAAGATTGTGCACTCAAAGGAACATGGAATCAACAACCAACAATGAAGAATACCCAAGAAGAAGATCATGATTTCAAAAGAACAACACCAACTAGAAGACCACCCACACCCAAGTACCAAAATATTTTTCTTGGCTTGTGTTATTCTTGCAATAATTTTGGGCATAAAGCCATAAATTGTAGAGCCCGTGTAAAGGGTAGAAACACCTAGAACAAAAGTAGCTATGAAAATCCCAAGAATCATTATGAAGGAAATTATCCCATAAATCCTCGTGAGGTGTTTGAAAGAAACTATAATAGTTTTAGTGCTCTGGGTTATGAACTTGAATGCTACAAATGTAACAATTTTGGACACATAGCCAAAAATTGCATAAATGATTTGATAGTTTCTTCAATGAAAACTATACATGTTCCTTTAAATCATATAGGAGAAAAACATAGAACTTGGAAAAGGAAGCAAGAAGATTTGAAGGTTGAGGAATGTGGGTTTTCCTTACAAGCCCGAAATAGAAGAAGCCATAGATATATTTACAGTGGATGCTCAAAGCATATGACTAGAGAAAAAAGCATATTTGTAACATTAAAGAAATAAAAAGAGGGGTCTGTTATGTTTGGTAATGATAACTCGACCAAAATTATAAGAAAAAACATAGTTGGTCTTGGAAACAAAGATGTTGTGGCAGAAAATGTCCTACTTGTTAAAAATATAAAACATAATTTGCTAAGTGTGAGCCAAATGTGTGATCGAGGACACACACTTACATTCAATTCAAAATAATTTGAAATAAGGAAAGAACGATTAGGAAAACTAGTGGCAACAACGACAAGGACGCCAAACAACATATACATCTTGAATGAGATCGAAGAAAAAAGATGTTTTTGCGAAAAGAAGATGGAAGTTTTTTCTGGCATAAGAGAATGGGACATATACACTTTGATAATCTTGTCAATATCAATAAGAAGCAAGTTTTGATAGAAATTCTAGAAATTACAAAGCCAACGAATATTTTGTGCAAGCATTGTCAACATGGAAAACAAACAAAAGTTGAATTCAAGACAAAGGAATACTCTACAACAAAACCATTGAACATTGTACACACTAATCTATGTGGGCCCACAATAACAAAAGGACTGAATGGTGAAAAATACTCCATGCTACTCATTGATGACTACACCAGAATGACTTGGGTTTTCTTCCTTAAGAAAAAGTCAAAAGCTTTTGAAAGTTTCTGGGTATTCAAGGAACTGGTTGAAAATGAAACTGATTTGAAAATCAAATGCTTAATAAAGATAATGGAAGTGAGTTTACATCAAATTAATTTAGGTATTTCTGTGAAGAAGAGGGAATAAAAAAAAAATCTCAATAGTTAGAACACCTTAGCAAAATGGAGTTGTTGAAAGGAAAAAATAGAACTGTACAAGAAATGGCTAGAACCATGTTGAATGACTCCAAGATAAGTGATATATTTTGGTTACAAGCAATGCATACGGTTGTTCATATATTGAATAGAGGATTGATTATAAGTAATATCGGCCAATGTCAAGCACTTTAGAGTGTTTGGAAGCAAGTGTTACATAAAAAGGGAATACCAAAATATTGGAAAATTTGACTCATGGGTGGACGAAGGCATATGTTAGGAAAAACATATACAAATACAATAAAAACATAAGAATAAGTACTCAACGCCTTGACAAAGAGATAATTTCAGATAATAAGCCTCTTAGAGGGAGAAACCTCCTTATACACCACATAAATTCACAAATACAAGATGATTCCAAATGAAAATCTCACCTTGGTATATATAAGAGACTAGGAGGTACAATTACAACTAATGGACCCAAGCTGACATAAATAAAATAAAAATACTAATGTAATATGCACCAATTAAGGGGTAATGAGACACTATTTAGGGATTAAAATGATCATCCCCTTCATACAAGGTTTTCTGCAATGCTTGAGTAATTCTGGATGCTTTTGTATAAAAGAGTCATCTTCCCAAGTGGAATCTTCAGCAGGTAGTTTCTTCCACCTAATGAGATACTCTGAAATGGATCTATTCCTTAGCTGGCGAATTCTTGTGTCAACGATAGCTTCAGGATGTAATATGATTTTTCCTTCCTCATCATGTTCTGGAAATATAGTTTGAACTAGGATCTTGTCACCTATAACCTTCTTTAAGCATGAAACATGGAAAAACGGGTGTACTCGTGAACATGCAAGTGGCTCCAATTTGTATGTCATAGTACCAATATTTTGCAACACCTTATAATGGCCATAGTACTTCGGTGATAATTTATTATCCTTCTTAGCTTGCTTGAGGGACAACTATTTGTATGCTTGTAGTCTTAAAAATACCCAATCCCCTACTTCAAAACTTATTTCACTACGATGTTGATATGCTAGTTGTTTCATGTAATTTTGTGCCATGGCCAGGTTGTCCTTTAAGAGTTGCAGAACTTGTTGTTGATGCTCGATGTGATTTTCCACTTCTTAAGCCTTATATTTTTCTTTTAGAGAAGAAGTGATGGATGGTGGGTGATATACATAGAGCACCATAAATGGTGTCATTTTTGTTGCAGTATGAAAGGAAGTGTTATACCACCATTCTTCTAAGGGTAACCACTTGAACCATTGTGTTTTTTTATCAGAGACAAAGAAACAGAGGTAGCCTTCCAAACATTTGTTCACTATCTCAATTTGTCCATCAGATTGAGGATGATAAGATGATTTATGCGCCAATTGAGTACCCAAACAAGAAAATAATTATGTCCAAAAATGTCCAGTGAAGATGGGATCTATGTCACTTACAATAATCTTTGGGATTCCATGTATCTTTTGAACTGTCTCCATGAATGTGGTGGAAAATGTACTGGATTTCAAAGGATGAGAGAGTGCACAAAAGTGTGCATAATTGGTAAGACTATCAACAATTTGTCGAACAATTGTATGAAACAGATCCTAAGGTATGTAATATGTTTCATCTCATATACATAAATGTTGAATTTTTTCTATTTGTTTTTAGTTTTAATTAATATGCAAAATAAGAATGCAATTTTTACAATTAATATTCTTTACATTAATTAGTTATTTGTTATGTTGTAGATTGTTAGGTGATTTTTTTTTACCATCGTCAAATATTCTACCTCGCACATATCGATATTTGCATGCCATTATGAAAGACATTGGAATGGATTATCAAACTATAGATGCATGTCCTAATGATCATATTATATATTATGGACAACATGCTTCAAAAACATAATGTCTGCAATGTCTTATCAGTAGATATCGAACCGATCAAGTAACAAAAAGGGTGCCTTGAAAGTTTCTTCGTCATATTCCCATAATTCCACATTTGCAACGATTGTTCAGGTGTGAAATCATAGAACAATTTATGCATTACCATGCACGTAACAGAAGTGGAGATGGTGTTCTTCGAATGCCTGTCGATGGTTATGAATTTAGTGAAATTGAGGGAAAATGGGCAGATTTCAAAGATGAACCTCTTAATGTTAGGCTTTCATTGACAACTGAAGGTGTTAATCCATTTAGAGAGCTTAGGTCTATTTACTCAATGTGGCCTATTTTTGTTATCAATAATAACATTCCTCCTTGTATTTCAATAAAGAGGGAGCACATAATGTTGACAATGATTGTTCCAGGTATTTGTTTACATTAATTTTTTGAATGTAACATTTTCATTTGTTTCATTTTTTGCATAATATATTTTGTTTATTTATTTACTTATATATACATATCATGGTTGTAGTAATTATGTGTAATTTCAAAAAATTAGTTAAGTACCAAGTTAAATATATGAATGTATATATCGAGCCTCTTATCGACGAGCTACCAAAGTTATGGGCTGGCATCACTATGTATGACATATGTAAACCAATCGAGAGGAAGAAATTTGAATTCCGTGAAATACTTTCATGGACAATTCATGATGCCCTAGGACTAACACATTTTTTTGGTATGTAGCATTCTATTTCTCTTTAATACTATATATATATTTTTTAAATATCATGTTGCATGTTTAATTTTTAAATAATCTCATAGTATAATTGACATTGATCCATCTATTGCAGGTCTTCAAACAAAGGGTAAATTTGCATGTCCAGTTTGTGGTCATAATATGAAGTATCACCATTCAAAATGTTTAGGAAAGGTAGTGTTTTATGAGTATACGCACCTCCTCCCTAAGAACCATAGGCATCGTACTACTGAAAAACATCTTTTCAATTGGAAAGAAGAGACAAGTTTAAAACCACGAAGAATGACACCTCATCTATGGAGGTTGGAATATAATATAAATCATCAAGGTACACAATTTCTTTATGTATCGTATATGTAATGATTTGAATTTTTATTTTAATCATTGAATTTATTTTACCGTATTTGATAATTATTGTTGTGATTTCTTTTATGCTTCATGAAGGCCACCATCACTAAGGTATTAATAATGGGATTCCACGAGGAATGAAATGTTATCTGAATCAATTCATGAGGTTTCCCTACTATGAGGAACTAAAAATATCTCATTTGTTTGATACAATGCATATCGGGAAGAATGTGACATAAACGTTATGACGAATCATAGATGGTAGGAGGGATAAAGAAAAAATTGTCAAAATTTACACTAACATTCAGGAAGCCAATCATGCAATGCAAAGTGTGATCCGATCAAATAGAGATGGAGACTGAAACAACCTTCCATGGTTATTAACATAGCAACAAAGCAATGATGTAAAAGAGGTCATTCAAAGAATTAAATTTCCCACGGGTTTTGCTTCAAACATAAATAATAACTTAACAAAGAAAGGTGAATTTGGTGGGGTAAAAACACATGATTGGCATACCTTCATTAAGGTAATAGTTTTGGTATACATATTTATATATTGGCCTTATACATCTTTTAAGTTTTTTATTTTTTTTTGTCTACTTTGGTTGAAACAAATAACGATTCATTTTTTTGTTACAATATGTTCTACCGCTATCTCTCCCAAACGACTTTGACAACAACATCAAACAAGTTATATATTATCTTGGAAAATACATGAAGTAAGTGGTTGTGATTTATATGCAAAATGTTCTTTCAATTTGTTGGTGTACTTAATGACATGTGTTTTACTTGTAATGTAATATATTATATTATGTTATGTTGAAACATGTTATTTTCTTGTGTCATGATCTCATGTAGATGGTTGTTATTGAAATAAATCCATGAAGATGATATAAAGTATTGAAAGAGAGAAATTTCTCGGCTAATGTGTGAAATGAAAAAGTATATACCTCCAACATTTTTCAATGCACAAGAACACTACCTCATACACCAAGTTGAGGAGATTGAAATTTGTGGACCTGTACACACAAGGTCAATGTGGATGGTGGAGAGGCACTTGAAATCATTGAAGGCTTTGGTTAGACAAAGAGCACGTCCCGAGGGTTCTATGGTGGAGGGATATATGGTATATCAATACATGGTGTATATTAGTCAGTATCTTCCTAAATTAGTAGTGCCAACTATGCATGCAGTGGATCGCATTTGGGATGTGAACTCCACCAAAAAATTTGAATATCAAGAGCACATGTTGGGGAAAGGTAGAATGAAAAAAATAAGAGGTAATATATTACTAATTGTGGAGATTTATATTAATACATATAAATTTTTGTTTTTTGTGTATATGATCATACTCATTAATATATTAATATATGTTATTTCATAAATTATTAATATTTACCATGGATGTTATAACTAATATTTAATATTGGTGAATTATGATTTTTTGATTTAGTTTCTCAAGATTGGGATGCAATGCATTTATACATTGCAAACAATCTTGAATGGATGAATGTATGGATTGAAAGATGTAAACGACATCATGGAGGTAGGTTATCATGACATTGACTGTCTAAATTGGTTAGAGAATATCGTCATAACAGAGATGTCAATGTTACACAAAGGGAAATTGATTTAGCATATGGTTTGAAAAATGGACATGCAAGCAAATTCACCCATTTTATTCATTTATTTTATATTATATTAATGTGACTACATGTGTACTTTCTTTTTTAGATACTTTCCAAGTTATATAAATATGTTAATTTATTAATTGACAATGCATCTTTTACATATATGACATATTGCAGTTGAAACACCACAAGGCTATGCGGTGCAATGGTCGTAAATTTCGCATCAAACAGTGGGATGAAACCAGGAAAACTTTTGATAGTGGGATAACTGCAGTATTCCAGGTTAGTAATGTTTCCTCTAGGAGTGACAGACATCCCCGAGAATCTGAAAATAGATATTATGGGTATTTGAATGATATACTTGAGTGTGACTTTAATTCCTTCAAATTAGTTATGTTCGACGTCAAATGGTATAGGTTACGAATACATGAACGCGATGAGGAAAGAACTATTATTCAACATGCCAACAGATTTCCAATTATTAAAACAATAGTGTTTGAAAGAGGACATGATCACTATGTTTTTCCAAGCCAATGTGAATAGGTCTTTTACTCAAATTTTCCAGGTGAGAGGGATTGGTCATTTGTTGTTAGATATGATCCAAGAGGAAGGCCAGTTAAGTATACTCATGTACATGAAGAGGATGATATTGAAGAAGAAGATGATTCACCAGATCAGACAGAGCCAGAAGGTCATGCAAGGTCGACAGACGAAGAAGACGAAGAAGATCATCATTATCCAGGCATAGGAGACAATGTAGTTCTTGATGATGATGTAGATGAAAATATGCTCGAAAATGGCATTGATGATGATGATGATATCGTCAATCCTTTCAACATCGTTTTTGAACCGGATGATGATACAAATGTCGAGTTTGATGAAGAAAAAGATACAAAATAAGGATGATTATACAGATGTTGAGTTGGATCAGGTACATGACTATATATTTTAATTTTTATGAATTATTCTCTTAAAATAATTTACTTATGTCATGGGTTAATTACATGTTTTTAAGTTTTATGTGACATTTTTATATCCTATGTTACATGTTGTTTAATTATTATGTGAAACCTGAAAATAGTCGCCAATATACTAACGTACATGGTAAAATAAAAATATCATTTACAAACACATAATTTCATTTACTTTCGGTAAATATTTTTTTGGTAGTTTCTATGCATGAATCTTACTAGGTTGCTTTCAATTATTTTCCATTTTATAGATTGGGTATTGGGGAATTGAGAGTGATGGGAGGGGGAGGGGAGGGTCCATATGATCTTCCACCTTCACGTGGTTGGCCTTGTTCAGTAGAGGATAGATTATTCTTGAAACCAAGAGAAGCTCATTCATTTTTGTACCATCATGATCGTAGATAGACTATTCACATGCCTTAAAGACATGGGAGGGTTTATGGACTCAAATTTGACTCACACACACACTTGTTTACATCATCAATTTGACTCCCAAAGACAAATGTTATGGTCTAATTTTCCCAAACTTTGCCCTAATTTTCCCAAACTATGAATGGGTTAGGACTAGAGTCAAGCTCAACAGGGTCTTCTTTCCCCACTAATTCTTCCAATCCCATTCCCTTTGATGTGGTTTCTCTACAATATAGTAGCTAGGGACAGTGGGGAATCATGTTAATGATTCATTCATGCGTGTCACTAATTAGATGACGAGGCATATGGCTACCTTAAGAGAGTCATAGTTACTCCCGCCATTTACACACGCTTGGTTGAATTTCTTCACTTTGACATGCAGAGCAATGGGAATAAATCACATTACATCTTTAGAAGGGTTATGGGTTATGGGTCGATGATTTAGAAGGTTAGGCCCCAGGATTTTAGATTCAAGGTCTAGGTTAGGTGATTATTAACACATTAACCCCTATCCCCCTTAGACCTACTCGGTCTAATTAACACATGATTAACTATTTACCTGAGAGGATAATGGTCACCAACAATATGCATCGATTAGATGTGTGGGTAAGTAAATAGGTTAGATGCATTGATGCTTATGTTTATAGGTGTGTTAACATTTATGTTTGTGGTTGTGTGGGCTAGGTGTGTAGTAATTAGATGCATATAAAGTACCCCGAAGCACCACACATGCCATACATTAGGAATCTTTAGCTTACAAGTGAGATATGATCACCATTTCAAGGATTGTCACACCAATGATGGTTCTCAATGCCTATGCCATGGTCCAATGCCAAATTCTAAGATCTTATGCCATCAAATTTGTCTTTGGCACTCATGGGCCATGTTTGGCCCCACAAGCCATTACATGTCATGCATAGGGAATATTTCACCTGTAGAGATAAGGGTATAGTTTGGGAAAATTAGGCCATAAAATTTGTTTTTGGGAATCACAAACCATGACTAGAAATTAAATATATAATATATTAATTATTATAATATACATCAATTATATAATATATAAATTAGATATATTTAAAATATATATTATATATAATTATAATATATATTAATTATATATAATAATCCAAACCAAAAACAAAAAAAATACATTTCAAACCTGTGCGTGTGTGAGGAGAGAAAATCATGATGATTCCACACAAGGAGATCAGGTGAGGAGAGTCGAGGAGAGTAGAGGAGGAGAGACAAGTCGATCTACCCAAGGGAACGCTAGAGAAGGAGATCTAGGGCACGCCGCTGGAGGAGACAAAAGTCACAGAGGGCAGAGGAGACCGAGCTAGAAGGAAGACTGTGAGAATGCTTGAGAATAGTGAGTGATTGTTACCATAATTCACTTTTCATTATTGTCCAAATTGATTTGGAAAACCTTCACATTGTAAATAAATCCAATGAATCGAGTTGATGATGTTTTCTCACCTGTGTTTGGGAGGGTGGTTGTTAGCATGCATAATGGCTAGGCACAGTGAGAAGTATTCCATCATGTTAATGCCTTTAGGAAGGATCTACTTCACCAAGAATCTCAACCCCCTTAAGCATTCCATTTTGATCAATCTGAAGAAGGTCATCATTCCTTCCTTCCCAACATGATTTTTTTACATTGAGATCCAACTTTTAAAAATATGGATCACACCAACCTAATTTTCTTATGGGAGAAGGAAGACAATAGTGGTAGAGAGAAATCATATCAGTGGGCAGGCCAAGGAAATGTAGGGATGAGGAGGTCATATCAGTGTCTTTGGATTCAAGATCCTTTTGCATATAAAGTTTGTTGATGGGGATTACTCTTAGATATTTAACATAGTCATTCCCTCTATGTTTATTGAGATAAACATAGAGTTGCACAGTTCGTAATTTCACAATTATGAGGTTATTGAAGCCTACAAGGGAGTCAAACGATTCAAGAGGAGAGGGGTTGGCTCAAATGAAGATGAAAATTCCTATTTCCCTCTTTTGGGATCGTGATCACAGAATCAGAAGGAATAACCTCTTCAAGGATGTCCCTTAACTATGGATTAAGACAAATACCAAGGGAACTTTCCTAGTCATTGGAATGATCAAGGAAAGCAATCATAGACATAAAAAAGTATATGTAAAATAGAAATCATGAGGAGTATATGTGCAATGTATCATAATAAAATAAAATATTATTAAAATTCTTCAAGATCCACAATTAACTCCAAGAAAACCCCCTCAAAGTTGGGCACTCCTAAATAAAGGTGGAAAGATGCTCAAAGTAGGGTTTGACAAAGTCTTTGCTGCCACACGTCGCTCTCCTTTGAAGTGCTTCCTCAAACCATGCTCTTCTAACATATTCCTTCTCTAAAATAAGAATTCAAACTCGAGATAGTGGAGAAATCCTCTTTTTTAATCCAGGGAAACCCTAGTGGAAAAATCTTCTAGCACTTTCCAATGATCCATGGATGGTAAATGGGGTAAAATGTGAGCCATGATTATAGAGTCTCACCTTGAGGGGATCAAGAGAGGCAAACATGTTACCTCCCCAACGATGTGGGAGATATAAGGGATCTCAATGAACAGTAAACAACATTCTCATCACCAATAAAAAATATAGAGTTAATTAACAAAAACAATTATGTATAATCATTTTTAAATAATTAATTAAAAATTAGCAATTTATCATATAGAAATGATGAATGATTTATTGCACAAATAAACTATTAAAATTCAAAAAAAATAACAGTTAAAATGTCAATTGGGGATAGTCCGACCAATTGAGAGGAATGTTATCCTCTCTACCCAAGGTAATTTTTCACAAGTGACATGCTAAGTTATTTATGAATATATTGTTGACAAAATATTTGAGCTTCTACAAAATCTGGTTTACTCTAAGCACCATCCTCAGAATGAGGGGAAAAGCCTAGGAAGTTTCCCCAATAATTGCATTACGTAGAAAAAATAATAATAATATTATAGCTAAACTAAATTTTAAATGTGTCATAAATGATTACACACACACACAAACACACCAAACATATGACTTACACTCATTTAAAATCCCAAATACTACTCGTATTTAAACTTAAACAAATAGGGGAATGAACTCTATCCACAATAAGACCATGGAGCATTAGGTGGATGAGTTGAACAAATAGATGGACGTGATCTCTACAATGAATGAGAGTGAGGAAGAAAGTGGAAACGTGAGAGGAAAGAAGAGCCATTAAAACTAAAACAAACCAAGTAATTCCTTACATTTCTTAAGGTTTGATAAACGAAATTTGATCTCAGTGGAAATTAACCATCATCATCATTTAAGAAGGAATGTTTTATTGTCCAAAAATTAGTACCTAGAAAAATTAATATAAAACATTGTTGACGATTTTGGTGTCATGTTTTATGACAATTTTTGGCTTGTGATGATTATCTATGTGATGTTACAAACTAGGTTGTTACAATAACATATAATAACATATCTCTATAATAAAATTATGATCCACTTTAATATTTTTCTTCTTCATTTTCTTTAACTTCAAATTAACAATGAATTTATATTCTTCTATTAGTCACTATAACATCCCAATGTTAGTATCTTTTTTTAATGTTAAAAAAGATACACCATATCTAAATGTAAATATCTGAATGTAAATGACACTTTTCCTCGATCATATTTCGTCCACCACAACAAAACACAATTATCCTTTCAAGGAATATTCAAAAGCCACATTCTCAAGAGATCCTTATTTATTTTCCAATTGTTCCCTAGAAAGCTATGTTATATACTAACAACCACTACAAACATGGCTAAACTAACCCACATGTTAAAGTCAAACATCTTTAACAACCACTAGAAACATGGCTAAGCTAACCCACATGTTAAAGTCAAACATAGTTGTGATTGTGAGAGAGAAACATTTCAACCTTATCCTTTCAAGAATATTCAAAAGCCACATTATTATGCAATCCTTATCCATTTTCTAATTGTCCCATCAAACTATATTATGCACTAACAACCACTACAAACATTATTAAACTAACATACATGTTCAAATCATTGATCATAAGCATATTTTCAATTGTCAAAAATAAACCTTTCAACCTTATATGCTAACATTTCATTTGTTGTTTTCAACATTTTTCATTCAAATTTTTCTTTTTAAAAAAAGAAACATAACGTTCATAATTAAAGTGAGAAATGTTGTACAATTCACCACATCCATTAACAAGTTTAAATCTTCGCATACTCATATTTAATCTTTATAAAAAATATGTACATAAAATACATATACATCTTACTCATCCACTTACACTTACGAGTTTATAAAATCCATATACATCTTAGCCATCCACTTACATTTTACCAGTTTGGACAATGTCCCATGCCACTACAAAAGTTGTGAAAGGCTACCATGAAGTTGTGATATGCTACCATGAAAAGTAGCCATCGATTTATTGTGAGCCTCCATTTGGAACAACCATGCATGCGACACAAACTTAAAATTTAAGTTTAAAATCTTCAAAAGATATTGATGGACAAGTAAAATGACATAACATAACAAGTTTGTTTCTAGAAGAGCATAGGACAAACTCTCACATAAAGACAATGAGCATATAATATAATGTTACATCATTCATATATATATATGACCATAAATTTAATATGATCATCTAGAATATAATGTTACATCATTCTTATATATATAAGAGCATAAATTTAATATTATCATCTAGATAGGTAGGTCAAGATGATCATATATATATATATATATATGGACCTACGTAGATGATCATATATATATAAGAGCATAAATTTAATATGATCAACTAGGTAGGTCCATGTAGAGTAAAAAATAACATTGAAATATTACATAGCAAATTTTATAAAATAAAGTTAAAAAATGGTTTGATATTTTTGGTTGAAGAGTTATATTTTGGAAAAAAATGTTTACATTCCGCTTAAATGTGAAGGTTATGTGTATACATGGACATTTAAGTTTGATAGAGATTCAAAGTTTTAACAAATGAAAAGTGTGTATTTGGTAGTGTCCAATAAAGAGTTGCATATAAAGGTAGTAGTTGTAGGGTGGGTGGAGGGGATCACATATGATCTCAAGGGATAAAAAGACGTAGAGTTTGCTTGGTGATTGAGAGTTGCCACCAACAATGAAGAAGAGATCATGGCATCAAGTATCAATGTTGTGACAATATCAAGGGATTCCTCCATCATCCTTTTTGTCTTATCTATGCATATTACATCTCGAAACATTGGTATGGCTTGTCTCATACAAAGATCTATGGACTTAGTCAAATACTTTGTATGTCTAGAATTTTTCTCGGAGTCACTTAAAGGCTTGGGATTATTGTTTCAATCTCATCTCCATTCTCCCCAACTTGGTCCTTCAGAACTAGGCCAAGATTCTCATGATAAGGGGACACCAACAAAGATAACATCCCTTGTTTGATTGTGCATCAACAATGATTGTTCAGAAACAATATTGAATATTTGAAACAAATGGTATATATCTCGTACTCTAAACTCCAATAGCCTTCAAGTGGCAACTCATGAAAATTCCAAACATGAAAAAACTAATGCATGCATCATTCATGAGGCAATTGGACAATAGGAAAAATAACAAGTCGATATACACAATCCCAACCTTGTCAATATGATAATTATGATGCCCATTCTAAGATGAGATTGAGTTTCTCAAGAATCCATATGGAATAATGAAGACAAGAACCTTGCAAATTTTGTTGTTTAACTATGTGTAGTCCATCAATGCAATGTGCCACTAGTTGCTAACACTACAATTTATTTCTTTCATTTTCATATATTTTATTATGTTCATAGTGTATGCATTCCATCTACAAGCAAAGTATCAGTGCTTCTTACCAATAAAAATCACAACTAATAGATATGATGATCAACAATATTTTGATTTTGAAGGTTATGGGTCAACATAATTATCATGATACAATTCTATTTCAAGTTATGAATAAACTTGTAATTTAAGAGCCTCGCATTAAAGTAAAATGGTCACCTACTCTTAAATTGTTTTGTAAATTTGATATTAAAGTAATATATTTTTTTTCTTTTCTTAAAAAAAAATGTGTGCATTGTGAATAATTATATGTACATAAATAATAAAGCAAAAGGGGTTAATGAAACATTATTTATATTAAAATATATA
Organism: Picea engelmannii; assembly: GCA_009831015.1. Classification (NCBI taxonomy): domain Eukaryota; kingdom Viridiplantae; phylum Streptophyta; class Pinopsida; order Pinales; family Pinaceae; genus Picea; species Picea engelmannii. The sequence goes on from ML800153.1 coordinate 31,832, forward strand.
CTAATTTATAAGTTTGACCCAAATCACAAATATTTTGGTTGTTGTGATAACATTTACCCTCACTTCAATGTTGATATCAGTGATTGATATCAATGTTATGTCTTATGAACATTATTTATTATATATGAACCTTATAATTGTTATATATGTGACACATTACAAAATATATCATGAATTATACCGTGATGGATATATATTTAGTGGTGAAATGTTACATCACACACACACACATACATATAGTCAATGGCATTTAAGTTCATATATAATAAGAAAATGAACAATAATATTTTGTAATATAAAGTTTAAAATAAAAAATATATTTTAGTAGAAGATTCATATTTAGAAAGAAAAAAGTCTAGTACATTCCACTTAAGTTTGAAGTGTATGTGCATATTTGAATGCTAATGTTTGATAGAGATTTAAAGTTTTGACAAATGAAAAGTGTGTATCTAGTAGTGTCCAATAAAGGGTTGTATATAAAGGTGACAGGAGCGGGGGGGGTCATGTATGATTCCAAGGGACAGAATGATGTAGAGTTTGTTTAATGATTGGGAGTCACCACCGACAATGAAGAAGATGCTATGGCATCTTTCAAGTTATGTGCATGCTCATAGAAACAAGTATCATTGTTGTGACGATAGTAGGGGATTCCTCCATCATCCTTAGAGTCTTATCTATGCAGATTACACCTTGAAATATTATTATGGCTTGTCTAATACAAAGATCTATGGACTTATCCAAAAAATTCTTACACCTAGAATTTTTCCAAGTTAAGAACACAAAACAAAAATGTTGATCATGAAGCCAATGTTGGTGTCCACATGGAGGAAGGTCTATTAGCCATTAGCATTGCAGCTATATTATTCAAAGTCATCCCATGACATTACACAATCAAACTTCCAGGAACTTTCATTGGAACATAGTGTAAATGAATGCAAGTTGGAACAACAAGGGATTTAAATCCCACATTCCTCAATGTTAATTATCCACCAACATGTGAAATAATAAGTCTTATAATGATGGGATTACTTCTTGCAACTAGGTTTTCATTATGGGTTATAAAGATGAGACTCTCAATGATGCTCATTAATCTTTGGCTTGGCTCCTGTGGTAGTATTGTGTAAACAAAGGAAGCCTGCTATCTCTAAGGGAGGTGAGAGGCCCTATATGTTGTAATCTTGATTGGACCTCTGGCTAGTGAAACTTACATTTGTCATGGGTTAGGGGAAATCATGGTTCATTTTCATTGTGCTAGCAATTGTTGCATGTTATATGAGATAGCGCTAGTGAAATGAGGGATGAAAAAATATAAAAGAGAGTGGGAAAAAGTACATGGTTTTGTGGTAAATGGTTATTAGAAAAAGGAATTGATGGGGAATATTGGAATGAGAGGTGGAAAATTCAATGTAGGGAGAAAGGTAAAAGCACAGTGGAGAAGAAATTAGGGAAAAAAATTAGAGCTGGAAGTAATGTTGCAAACTCTTGTATCTCGGGTTGATAGAGTGGTAGAGCATTTGTGTATCCCTTTGGTCATTTATGAGTCTCTTCCACCTTCTATTTTGGTGACCATTGGAGAATCCTCCTTCATTATTTATGTTGGGGTTAAAGAAGAGGCCATGGATAAAGTGGGGTGGCCACTTTCTAGATTTCCATTTGCTAAGATTGAAGCTCACCCTTTAGGACAATCAATCATGGAAAAGGACCCATGTGAAGCTACTATGGAGACTTCAAAGGAGTAAGTAGAAATGCCCCCAAGGGCCTATTTTTTAAAATTACATGTTCAAGCTTAGTTATTTTTTTTAACTTATGCATAAGTTTTTAAGGCAATATACTTGCCATATATGTAGAAATAGTTTTAGAATAGGCCATGCTACAATATTTTGTTGGAAAAACTCTATAGCATTGTTTGAAGGCCTCAACTAAAACTCTATAAAATTGTATTGCAAGGTTGTTTGGTTTGGTTGCGACTCCTTTTCTAATACAAATATAATTTTTTTCTAAAAAAAATTAAAATAAAGGATTACATATAAATATGTCATTTTGTCGCTCTGGAATCTCTTTTGATTCCTAATTAATATGCTAATTACACTTATATTAAGAAATGAAAATCCAAATCATCAATGTCCATGATGTTTAGTGAGAAGATTCAAAAGTTGGATGCCTTTCTACAAACATTGAAAAACAACCTAGTAAACATATGGTCTCTAGTGTAAAAATTTTGTAATAGTTATCTAGATATAAATGAAGGATAAAATGACTTCAAATTTTAGAAGTCGGAATATAAAATATTGAACTTGGTAGGTGGAATAACATGTAAGTTATTCCAATTGATAATAGAATTATTTTACTTGCGAAAACATTTAGGTGTATTCAATTAAAACATGAATTGTTTTTTGCAGTTCTAGGGACCAATCCTCTTTGCACGATGCCTCAAACGATTGTAAGTGTACACAAAGAAGATGCAAATGCCCAAAAAACTAGCAGCATTAATGTGTTTCATATAAAGTGATGCAATTCCTTAGTTGAGTAGCCATTATGTTTCCTACTCATCTCCCTTCAACCTTTGCCCATAGTTGAAAAACTCAACGAAGTCATTGCATACTCTTGAGTCAAACTTGGCTTATCCTTTTCGTTAAATTGAGGTAAATTGATCACGAATTTGACCTTTTGTGTTGGTGATTCAAAATCACCAACGACGAGTCAAACTTATGAGTACTTGTAGATTAGATCTTGACTTGTGAGTAACTTGCACATTACTCACTATTTAATAAATCATACATGTAGGCGTGATAGAAAATTTTTCCATTATCAAATACAAATACAAATACAAATTTTTCCATTATCAAGTACAAATACTAGCACTAACCCTCTACAACAAAATATTGAGGAGACACTACTAAGACAAGGTTTGAGATACCCCTATGCTTGGAAGACCCATATGTGCTCCATTGAGGCAAGTAGATAAGATTGGGATGATGACAAAGGGGAGAGACAAAAATAGTGGGACCCAAAAACCAAGGAACACAAGTGTTTCGGGAAGAAGACATTGTGAGAAGGATTTAATAGTTGACTATTAAAGTTGTCAACATTAGGGCATATCAATGGTGATGCTAAGTTAAATTGTCTATCATTGTTTTTGAAATTGAATATGTTTGGAAATGAAAGAAAAATAAGATCGAGGATAATTTAATTGGTAAGGATAAACACCCTCTTAATTTATGTGTCGTTGTGAACCATAAATTCTCATTATTGTAGCAAAGTTTACTTTCATGTAGGGGTTGTTAAACTTGACCATTACTATGACAAGTGCTAAGATACCCCACAAGGGGATGGTGCCAATAATAACATCATTTCCTCATCTTTTGTCAACAATTTTGGAACAAATATTGGATTGTCACACTCTATTTTCATGTACTTCTTACATTTTATAGAGCATATTGTGATTTTTTTTCCTTTTCTAGGTTATTTATAATAAATCTTTATTAAGTTAGTTTTTGGCAGGGGTGCAATGAGTACTAGAAAAAATTTGGTTTGGAATATAATTATAATTTCAATCCAGCATCTACCAGAATCTATTTTGTGTACATGTTTTTTTACTTAGAAAGTGTTCAAATCTATTTAAGGAAATTTGAAAATAAAACATTAATTACAAAATCAAATCCAGTGCTTGTAACTAAGATTTTGTTACTCTCTTTAATTGTATTTTGTATGTATTATTTTTTAATTATCATTTTAATATTTTATTTTTTTTAGCAAAAACAATTATATTCATATTGAAAAAAATGTTGAAAGTGTACTAGTTAGCATACTATTACATCTTAAATACATAATCCTCAAAGAAAGTTTAAGCAAATTCAAAAGTTTTGCTTCACTGTCTAGAGTGTTGGAAAATTGGTTCTCATTGATGTCAACCTTAGGAAAAGCCCTAAAGAAAATCCTAGAAGGTCTTAAAAGTGATGATGATGTGTCCACTTGAATAAGCCTTGAAGAGCCTTGAAGGATCCTTGACATAAGTGTATATAACTCCGAAGAGGTCCCCTTATGGCGTAGCTTTTAAGCATGGAACTCACAGGATGAGATAACATGTGGTTGTTTCCACATGCCCACTTGGAGTTGTACACAAATGGAGCCCTGAAGGAGCCTTGAAGAAGCCATAAAACCAAGTGAAGAAGCCCCTAAATTAAATTGAATAAACCCATAAATCCAAGAGAAGAAGCCCGTAAAGTAAAGTAAAGAATTCCCTAAGGTCGGTCATCCTTAAGGAAGAGGTGCAACCCAAAAGTTGTGACCCTTGATTGCACCCCCTCAAAAGACTCATATAAATAAGAGGAGCCTCATTTGGAATTTGCATCACACCAATTCAACCTAGCCAAGGAAGAGGAGTGAATTTCAACCTAGAGGAGAGAATTTCCAAGGGAAGATGAAGTGAAGAAAGATGAAATTCCAAGGGAAGATGATGTCTTGTGATGATTTGTTCTAGGTTTTTCCTTAATCTTGGAATTTTCGATATAATTGTTTTTCTAGAATGATTCAGATAGTGAAACTTGGAGGTGTTTCAAAAGAGATGGTGAAGAATATTGGGTAAAACATTGAGGTCTTGATCCATTACGGGTTTGGAGTTATACTCAGTGGAAGTTGAGGTTTTTAAAACTAGGGTTTTCTTCTTCAAAACATGTCATCTTGCCATTTTCGCTATAGCGGTTTTTGGGGGATGATTCAAAGAGAAAAAATTGGAGGAATATCAAATAAGATATTGAATAATATTGGGTACAAGTTTCAAATCTTTATTAATTGCAGGTACATAGTTATACTTGTTGGAAGTTAGGGTTGTGACTAATCCATAAATTAGTCTCAAACAGGTGTTCAAGATAAAACGGTTATATCTGAAGCTTGGTAGGTCCAAATTGAATTCCACTTGTTGCATTAGAGAGAGAACATATCTTAAATATCTAAGGTCCAAGTTTCAGAATCAGAAACAAAAAATTGAGCTCATGGAGAATCTTACAAGTTTGTAGATTTGAGGTACAATTTTGAGCAATTTTGTATGGAGATATAAAAAGTGATTTTGGGATTGTATTTCAAGGTTGATTTGATATTGTATAATCATTTACAATATTACAAGGGTATTGGTGTCTACTTCTAGTAGGTGCTAGAAAACTCAGGGAGTGGGTGCTTCCTTCAAGTTGGTGCTTGTAAAATATTGAAACTACTTAATAAAAGTTTGTGTGGTTTTCTCCCAATTGGGTTTCCACGTAAACATATGTGTGCAATGTGTATGAGTTTATGTGATGATGAATGACATGATTAATGGTTAATTTTTATGTAGTGTTTGAAGGTTAAAATTGTTCAAATAACTTTATATTGATTCACCCCCCCCTCACAGTATTCATGAATATTCTAACAATTGGAATCAGAGTGGGTTCCTTCCGGAATAGTCTAACCACTGGAAGGTAGATCATCGATAAGCAAAGAGAATTTATCAAAAATTGAACACCATTGTTTGATGGGTAAAATTATGCTTTTTAGAGCATAAGAATGAGAGAATTTTTGTAGGCATGGGGATTTGATGTTTGTACAGCTGTAGTAAATGGATACACTGCACCAACTTCTCCCCCAATAGATAATGATGGGAAAAAGATCAATGAATACAACTAAAAGGCTATAAATGGCATTCTAAGTGGTCTAAAAGGTTCAGAATTTGTTAAGGTTATGCATTGTGATACTGCAAAGGAAATATGGGACAAACTCAATAATGTTTACGAAGGAGATGCTAAAGTTAAAGGGACCAACCTTGAAATTTACAGAGGACAATTTGAACATCTAAGCATGAAGGAAAATGAAGATATTGCAGCTTATTTTCTCTAAGTTGATGAAATTGTGAATACTATAATAGGACTGGGAGAAAAGATTTAAAATTAAGTTATTGTGCAAAGGATATTGACATCTCTCCCAATGATATTTGACCCTCCTAAAATCTTAGCTCTAGAAGAAAGACCAGATCTTGCCACATTGAACAAGAAAATCCATCCAGAAGGGAAGAAACTTTGAAATCCTCCAAGAAGACAAGAAAGAAAAATCCAAGGTCAAAACCATGCTCCAAAAATAGTGATGATTCAGACAATAAAGAAGAATCCAACTTTGTGAGAAAGTTGAAAAGAGGAACCGACAAGTACAAAGGTAAGCTTCCTTTCAAATTCTTTAATTTTGGTAATGTTGGTCATTTTGCTTCCAAATGTCCTTATGCAAGGGGTTCAGATAGTGATGAAGAAGAAGTTCCTAAGAAAGAAAAGAAATATCATAAAATAGACAAGGAAAGAAATAAAGGAAGATTTTTGAAAAAGAAAAACCTCTATTAAAAAAATGATAGTTACTCATCCGAAGAAGATGATGATAGTGACAGTGAATCAAGAAGAGTACTATTCATGGCATTAGAGAATCAAAAGGAAACTACTGAAAATAATGAAGGAGACTATGAAGAAGAAGGAGAAGTGCATCTTGATGAAGAATTGATCAGTGCCTTAAGTGATCTAAGAATAGCAAGGAAGAAAAACAAGTTTCTCAAAGAAGAGTTAAGTAAACTAAAGGAAGGCTTTCAAAACCCTAGCAAAAATTCTAAAGAATCCAAGTATACTATCATATATCTAAGGATTTAGTTGGAAGAATACAAAGTGATTGAAGAAACACTCAAGAGACAAATGGAAGAAAAGAAGAAAATAACAGATAATATGGAAGCTGAAACAGTCTCACTAAGAAAGGAACTACATAACAAGGACATCCAACTAAATTTTGGAAATAATACCATAATACTAGATGAAATCATCTAAAATAAAAAACCATTATATTACAAGTTTGTACTTGGATACGAAAAAAATAATATTGATGAGGGTTCAAGCTCCATGATGACAGGAAATGAAGCACACTAGAGAAGTTATGCAAATACTATCAAAGGTTCCATCAAGAAAGAAGAATGCAAGCCTCTAAAGGAGGAAATACATAAACCAGAAACAAAGAAGAATCAAGAAGAAGATTGTGCACTCAGAGGAACATGGAATCAACAACCATCAATGAAGAAGACCCAAGAAGAAGATCATGATTTCAAAAGAACAACACCAACTAGAAGACCACCCACACCCAAGTACCAAAATATTTTTCTTGACTTGTGTTATTATTGCAATAATTTTGGGCATAGAGCCATAAATTGTAGAGCCCTTGTAAATGGTAGAAACACCTGGAACAGAAGTAGCTATGAAAATCCCAAGAATCATTATGAAGGAAATTATCCCAAAAATCCTTGTGAGGCATTTGAAAGAAATTAAAACAATTTTGGTGCTCTGGGTTATGAAATTGAATGCTACAAATGTAACATTTTTTGACACATAGAGAGAAATTGCATAAGTGATTTGATAGTTTCTTGAATGGAAACTAGGCATGTTCCTTTAAATCATATAGGAGAACAACATAGAACTTGGAAAAGGAAGCAAGACAATTTGAAGTTTGAGGAATGTTGGTTTTCCTTACAAGCCCGAAATAGAAGAAGTCATTGGTATATTGACAATGGATGCTCAAAGTATATGACTAGAGACAAAAACATATTTGTAACATTAAAGAAAGAAAAAGATGGGTCTTTCATGTTTGGCAATGATAACTCGGCCAAAATTATAGGAAAAGGCATAGTCGATCTTGGAAACAAAGATGTTGTGGCAAAAAATGTCCTGCTTGTTGAAAATATAAAGCATAATTTGTCAAGTGTGAGCCAATTGTATGATCAGGGACACACACTTACATTCAATTCAAAATAATGTGAAATAAGGAAAGAAGGATTAGGCAAACTAGTGGCAACAACGACAAAGACTCCAAACAACATATACATCTTGAATGAGATCGAAGAAAAATGATGTTGTTTGCAAAAAGAATATGAAAGTTTGTTTTGGCATAGGAGAATGGGCCATATACACTTTGATAATCTTGTCAATATCAACAAGAAGCAATTTCTAATAGAAATTCCGGAAATTACAAAGCCAACGAATATTATGTGCAAGCACTGTCAACATAGAAAACAAACAAAAGTTGAATTCAAGACAAAGGAATACTCTATGACAAAACCATTGAAGATTGTACACACTAATCTATGTGGGCCCACAATAAAAAAAGGACTGAATGGTGAAAAATAATTCATGCTACTCATTGACGACTACACCAGAATGACCTGGGTTTTCTTCCTTAAGAAAAAGTTAGAAGCTTTCGAATGTTTCAGGGTATTCAAGGAACTGGTTGAAAATGAAACTGATTTGAAAATCAAATGCTTAATATCAGATAATGGAGGTGATTTTGATTCAAATGAATTCAGGGATTTCTATGAAGAACAGGGAATAAAAAGACAATTCTCAATAGTTAGAACACCTTAGCAAAATGGAGTTGTTGAAAGGAAAAAATAGAATTGTACAAGAAATGGCCATAACCATGTTGAATACCTCCAAGATAAGTGATATCTTTTGGGGACAAGCAGTGAAAACATTTGTTCATATCTTGAATAGAGGATAGATCATAAGTAAGACCGACCAATGTCAAGCACTTTAGAGTGTTGGGAAGCAAGTGTTACATAAAAAGGGAAAACAAGAATATTGAAAAATTTGACTCCCGGGTGGACGAAGGTATATGTTAGGAAACAAATATCCAAATAGCATACAAACATAAGAATAAGTACTCCACGCCTTGAAAAAGAGACAATTTCAGATAATAAGCCTCTTTGAGGGGGAAACCTCCTTATGCACCACATAAATTCACAAATACAAGATGATTCCAAATGAAAAGGTCTCCTTGGTATATATAAGAGACTAGGAGGTACAATTACAACTAATGGACCCAAACTGACATAAAAAATACTAATGTAATATGCCCCAATTAAGGGGTAATGTGCCACTATTTAGGGCTTAACATAACCATCCCCTTCATACAAGCGTTTTCTGTAACACTTGAGTAATTTTGGATGCTTCTGTATAAAATACTCATCTTCCCAAGTGGAATCTTCAACAGGTAGTTTCTTCCACTTAATGAGATACTCTAAAATGTATATATTCCTCAGCTGGAAAATTCTTATGTCAATGATAGCTTCAGGATGTAATATGATTTTTCCTTCATCATCAATTTCTGGAAATATAGTTTGAACTGGGATCTTGTCACCTATAACCTTCTTTAAGCATGAAACATGGAAAACTGGGTGTACTCGCGAAGATGCAAGTGGCTACAATTTGTATGCCATAATACCAATATTTTGCAACACCTTATAAGGGCCATAGTACTTCGGTGATAATTTATTATCCTTATTAGCTTGCTTGAGGGACATATGTTTGTATGCTTGTAGTCTTAAAAATACCAATCCCCTACTTCAAAAATTATTTCACTATGATGTTGATATGATTGGTGTTTCATGCAATTTTGTGCCATGGTCAGGTTGTCCTTTAAGAGTTGGAGAACTTGTTGTTGATGCTCGATGTGATTTTCCACTGCTTAAACCTTAGATTTTTCTTTTAGAGAAGAAGTGATGGATGGTGGGTGATATACATAGAGCGCCATAAATGGTGTCATTTTTGTTGCAGTATGAAAGAAGTGTTATACCACCATTCTTCCAAGGGTAACCACTTGAACCATTGTGTTTGTTTATCAGAGACAAAGCAACGAAGGTAGCCTTCCAGACATTTGTTCACTATCTTAGTTTGTCCATCAGATTGAGGATGATAAGATGAGTTATCCACCAATTGAGTACCCAAATAAGAAAACAATTATGTCCAAAAATATCCATTGAAGATGGGATCTATGTCACTTACAATAATATTTGGGCTTCCATGTAGCTTTTGAAGTGTATCCATGAATGTGGTGGAAAATGTATTGGATTTCAAAGGATGAGAGAGTACACAAAAGTGTGCATACTTGGTAAGTCTATCAACAATCACCATGATGACACTCTTTCCTTCAAACTTTTGTAAACCTGTGATGAAATCCATGGAAACCTCCTCTCAACGTTGATTTGGGATGGCTAATGGTTGTTAAAGACACAGGGTCTTAATTGTTTCCACCTTATTTTCTTGGAAAACCAAACATTCTTCCACAAACCTTTGAACATTAGTTTTAAGGCCATCCCAAATAAATTCCTTCTTGACCCTGTGATAGTTTTCAAAAATATTGAGTGCCCTCCTACCGGAGAGGTGTGCAATTCCAAAAGTACCTTTTGTTTGAGTTGGGAGTTCTTACATAAATATAAGAAATCTTTTTACCATAGTGAATCATTTTTTCATGTAAATGTATCTGATGCACTGGAATCCTACTGCAACTTTTGAATGAGAGTCCACACTTTTTCGTCATTCTTCCATTCATCCCTTTCTTCTGTTATCCAATCAGGTTGGATGATAGAGATAGCATAGAGAAAGGCCTCAACATCTTCATCATTTCTTGAGAGTGCATCTGCCACAACATTTTTCTTTCCTTTTTTGTAGATGATTTCAAAATCATAACCCAACATCTTGGTCACCCATTTTTGTTGTTCTTCTAAAGATAGTATTTGTTCCAAGAAGTATTTAAGACTATCATGGTATGTTTTTACCTTGAAGTGCATACCTATTATGTAAGGGCCTCATTGCTTCAATGCATGTAGTATTTCCATCATTTCCTTCTCATAAATGAGTTTGTGTAAGTCCTTTCCCTGGAGTGGTCAACTTTCAAAAGTAAGGGGCCTTCCTTCTTGCATTAGAGCAACACCAATGCCATTTCCTTAGGCATCACATTCCATAATAAAGGTTTTTGTGAAGTTTGATGTGGTCAAGACATGATATTTTCACATCACCTCTTTAAGTTGATCAAAATCTTGAGTTGTCTCTAGAGTCGTAACAGAATTGTCCACCATACTGGGATATAATCTTCTATTTTGGGGTTTGGAGTGTTTTTCTCCTTAGATTGCTCTCGGTTAGCTTGAGTTTTTATGTCGGTTGATTGCTTGACAGCTTGTTTTCATTTTGAATCTGAGTTTCTTGGCCTTATCCTTGACCTGGCAGTGTTTTAATACATATTCGCGGTTTTTCCCTTGACAAACGTGTACATACGCGAGCTGTCATTCTATAGGGCGCGTACATATGTGGTTTTTGCTTAAACAGTCACGTACATCACTCTTTTTTGCTTGATTGTTGATTTTGGTGTTTGTTGGGTGAGTTTTGATGGTTGCTAAGTCTTCTTGGGTCTCTGTCATAATTGTTGAGTGCCTACATAGTGATAGGAAACCTTTCTTTGGTTGAATTTTTGGACGTTCTTTTCTTTCTAATCATCTTTTTCATTGGTTGTACTTGCATCTTGGGCTGGGTGTTTCCTTCTTGATATCCTACTTGGTTTGTCTATTTCTGCTTATAGTAGGGTATATATATCAAGTTGTGGTTCAGTCCTTTCATTTTCATTTCTTATATGGAAAATACAAACAAAAATATACATTTTGCATTATGGCATTTGATCTTTTGGGTTCTTATTATTGATCTTGATACATGTATGGAAATATTGCATCTTATTTAAAATTGCAGAGTTGAATTGACAGTTTCATTTTTAAAAGCTTATCATGTTGAGAATTGAAGTTAGGACTTTGCATTATATTCATATTCATTTCTTTTATTTGCTGAGTCATAACATCATTAGTTTCATGACCACATCTTTTGATTAAACAAAGCCACTAAAAGTAATGCTAATAAATTTAAAATTGATTAGAAACGATTTTACTTTTCAGGGTACACAAACTAGCTTAAGATATAGAGCTTTGGAATAGGATTTTGTGAGTAAATTTATCCAAGGCTATTAAACTAAACATATGTGTCTGACTAAGGGAGTGGTGAAATCCATTGTATAATTGGTGACGTCAGGAGGTTCCACTCACACCGGAGTTAAGCATGAGGTCGCAGGAAGTTGGTTGCAAAGATATCCCTCTAATACCTTCTTAGCGTCAAAGATATTTATGGGGATCTATTTGTATATAGGGTCTTGCTAGTGCCTTTACCTCTATGAGAGGCGATGCTTTCAAGATTTCAGGATTTGTTACCCTGCCCATATGGTGGACCTGACTTATGACTATTCGCCTGCACATTGGTTATATCGTGGTGGCTTTGGTTGCTTGACATAGGTAGCCACATAGGTTACTTGTAGGGGTTATTCTGCAAGTACCCTTGGTCAGATAAGGGTCAGACAACACACCGCCTTTATGGAGGATTACCTCTCTAGGGGGATCTGATTGTCTGCGTTGTTAAGCCCACGAGGGCCCTTATAATTAATTCTAATACCTATGATATTTTGAAGGAAGTCTCAGACCCCTCTTGGGTGAAGCATGCCTACTTTAGTAAGGGATGCCCCTTTCAGCCACTATATCTTGTTTGTGTGCATATTGGCCTTTTGTTTATTTTGGTGTGCTCTTTGATTGTTAGTTGGCCTTAGGATTTTGTTTTGTGTCATGTGTTTTCATTGCTATGGTTAGTGTATCCCCCATGACTCCCTCAGTTAGCACTACCCAACCCATGGTCTTTTCTCATTCCATGGGGACGATTCCTTTCGTATTGCCTAGTGGTACGCGGAATCATGATACTTGGTTGATACCTTGGGCCTCTAATCATCTTTCTCTTGATATTCCAGACATGTATTCACACTTTCCATCCTCTGCCTCGCCTTCTTATGTGAATCCTAGTTTTCGGTATGGGGCCATGATGCCTCCTTATTCTCCATTTTCGTTTAGTGGGAGTCATATCCCTCAACTGACTCTCACAGTGGGAGGTTGGAATCTTCCTTTCCATAGATCCAATCCTAGCTTCGATTTTCTAGGAGAAATTTCTCAAATGGGAGGTCATTCTACTTATTACACTATGTACATCTATCCTTCTTCCGCTATGTCAATTCCTATGAAAACTTTTTCCATGGCAGACCTCCATCTGTCCTCTAGTGCTTTATCTGGGGGGGAGTCAGTTTTATAGTATGGGAAAACCCCCTCATGAATCTCCTTCGTCTGGGGGAAACATATATCCTCACATGAGTAACCCTTATCATGTCACTTTCTCTTCACAAGTGGCTTCCTCGGTGAAGATGCCCTTACACCCCTTTATGAATCAATTTGGAGGAGGATACTCTCCTACTAGACAGGGCCATGGTGTATACCAGAACCCTTCCTGGCCTGTAATTTCTCAAAACCAGTCTTTCCTAGAACCTTGGTCTCAAATGTCGCAACCAACCGTCGCCAGTCCAGTCACTGTAATTCATATTAGCATTATATCACCAACCTCTGCTAGTAATTTTGGGGATTGGTCGAAAACCTCTGCATGTCATGTTGAATACCAGCAACCAGTCACTGCAAGTCATGTTGGGGCAAAAAATCTAGTCACTACTAGTCACACTGCACATTCATCACCAACCTTTGCTAGTCATGTTGGGGGTTCATCATCAACCTCTGCTAGTCATGTTGAAGTTCTGTCACCAGCCACTACAATTCATGTTGGGGGCATTCATACGATTGAGAATCCTAGACGTATAAGACATAATCCCAAGTTCCTTTGTAGGATTTGCAAAGGAGATCACCTTACTCGTTTGTGCCATGATATTGTTGTGGTACAAGGAGCGTGGTCCTTTCCTGGGAGCCCTTTAGGTTTTGAGTCGTCTTTGGTTTCCCAACCTTATTTGGTTGATACAACGGTTGTGTCGATGCAATCTTTGGTTGACACCCCTCTTCCTTTGGGGGGTGATGCGTCTCTTGAATTTTTTGTCTCGCATCTTGTTCAACCAGAGGTCATGTCGATGCAATCTTCAACCAACACCACTCATGTTTGTGGGGGTGATGTGTCTTTGGACCTTGTTATCTCACATCCTTTTCAACCAACGGTCAAAGAAGTGGTCATCCCAATGCAATATTCGATTGATCCCACTCTTCTCTTGGAGAGTAACAAGTCTAAGAAAGTGACATTGTCGATGCAATCTTCGGTCAATCCATGGGACAAGTTGCAGGTATATAGATTTGAGTCGAGTGCTCGACGGTGGACTTTAACAAACATGCTAACAAGACAAGATAAAGAGTCGACCTCATCTAGATGTTCGATGAAGTCCATCATTGAGCACTCGACTCAAAGCTATATACCTGCAACTTGTCCTCAACAACCAAGATACGCAAGCATGTCATGATAATATATAAAGTCATCACATGTAATAGCATAATCCATCAATATTCATAACAAATATGCCCATGGAATAACAATTCAAATATTTTCAAGACATTAATTGGACGAGAAAAAAGTATTTCTATTAAAATATGATCAACATAAGTGTATGAGTGACAAAATTTTGTGTCGGCGCGTCTCGAAACCGAAAAACTAAATCCCTTCCAGTTGGGCCTCCACCACTTCAATCCTCCACCAAAGGCAAGCTTATATAGGAGAGACAATGAGGTTCTCCATCAAAGAGGGAAGAGCTTGGGGGCTAAACAATGTGTTCAAACTTTAAAGGACAAAGAGATGCAGACTCAATATGAAATGAATAATTTCTCTAGAGTAACTTTGCTCTCAAAATTTGAATTCTTCTCCTTCTTCCACAGCTTGGATATGTCCCATTTATAGCCTTCAAATGGAACTGAAGGGTTGGGTCGGAACGTTTCCAATATATGGAAGGTCAAGGATCATGGATCTCGTGAAGTGACATGGAAACCCGACAACATTTTTTAATTTTGGGCACAAAACCTGATGTACGCATGTTGTAATGGTGCAACCTGCGTATACGCATGTTGTATAGTTGTTAGGGTGCGTATATGTGGAAAAATATTATTTTTATCTCTGGGAACTGCAAAAAGGGACTTCAAGTCTGCATAGGGAAATGGAAAAGACCTTATGAGCAAGTTGCATGGGGTGAGGCAAATCTTGCTATAACACTTTGTTAAAAGGCACAAGTCTACTCTTGAACTCCATGGGACAATATTAACACCATGTTTAATCAATCTAAGAATGTTTTATAATCCTACAACGCTGTTATGAGCCTCGATACATTTAATGGATGACCTCACACTGTGTTCACAATCAAATTTGTGTGTTAGCAAATCTACCATACATTTTTACAACTTAAGAAATGTTTGCCATCGTGGAGTTTTAGTTAGCTCTAGTTGTTAATTTGAATGTTGGTTGTACCTTCATCTCATAATTACTTAAAATCTCAAGATTATTTTTTCAATATCATCTCCATTCTCCCCAACTTGGGCCTTGGGAACTATGCCAAGATTCTCATGATAGGGGGACACCAACAAAGATAATATCCCCTATTTTATGCAACAATGATCATCATTGATATTTAATATTGAAGATTTGAACCAAATGGTATATATCTCATACTCCAAACTCCAACATTTTATCCTTCAAGTGGCAACTCACACAATTCCAAATGTGAAAAAACTATCCTTCATTAGGTAATTGGACAAGAGGAAAAACAAAAAGACGATGTACACAATCGAAGCCTTATCAATCTAATAGTTATGATGACTATTCCATGATGAGTTCAAGTTTTTTGTAAATCCAAATGCAATATTAAAGACAAGAACCTTGCAAATTTTGTCATTTATCTATGCATAGTCCATCAAAGTAGTATGCCACTAGTTCCTAGCACTACAATTTATTTCTTTCATTTTCAAATATCTGATAATGTTTATAGTGCATGTGTTCTCTCTACAAGAAAAGAATCGATGCTTCTTACCAATAAAAATCACAACTACAAGATATGGTTTTCAACAATATTTTGGTTGTGAGCATTATGCCTCAACTTGATTATCCTGATATGGTTCTATTTCAAGTTATGTATAATCTTATAATTTGAGATCATCAAACTAGAGTAAATGGTCACCTACTCTTATATTTTTCATACATTTAGTATTAAAGTAATATAATTATTCCTTTGCCTACGAAACATGTGTGCATTATGAATAATTTTATGTGCATAAATAGTGAGGCAAAAGGGATTCGGGAGACATTATTTATACTAAAATATTTACTAATTTATAAGTTTGATGTGAATGACAAATATTTTGGTTGATGTGATAGCATTCACCCTCACATCAACGTTGATATCATCAATGATATCAATGTTATGTCTTATGAGAATTATCTACCTTATAATTGTTATATATGTGACACATTACAAAATATTATATATAGGTTTATTATGGTCAATGGCATCTATGTCCATGTGGAGTAAAAAATAATCTTTGCTTAGCTATCAGAACCTAAGGGAAGACAAACAAATTACTTGGATTGGTAATGAAAATCATTAATAAGAGGAAATTGAAATAGTACAACTTTTATAAATCTTAATTTGATCGATCAAAGTATTTTTCCAATGTTTTGAGTTTACATACCAAATGAATATCACCAAAATCATGACCAATGATGATTACCTCCATAAAACTTTTCTTGAGGGGCTAGTGATAGTGAAGGAAGAAAGTAGAAACACAAGAGGAAAGTGGAGCCATTAAAACTAAAGAAAACTAAGTAATTCCTTACCTTTCTTAAGGTCTGATAAACCAATTTTGGTCTCATTAAACATTAACCATCATATTCATTTAAGAAGGAAGGTTTTATTGTCCAAAAATTGGTATCTAGAAAAATTCATATAAAACATTGATGATGATTTTGGTGTCGTGTCTTATGGCACTTTTTGGCTTGTGGTGATTATCTATCTGATGTGAGAAACTATGTTTAAATTTAAAAAAATTAATTAAAAAGTGATTGTCGTGTCTTATGGCACTTTAATTAATTAAGTGATGTTACAAACTATGGTGATTGTTGTGTCTTATGGCACTTTAATTAAAAAGTTTGAATTTATATTCTTCTATTAGTCACTATAACATCCCAATATTAGCATCTTTTTTTAATGCTAAAAAGGATACATTGTGTAGTGTAGTTAACCCCGAAACTTCAAAGAATTCACATAAGATATAGTGCAAAACCCAAGAACACAAGAGAAAAGAAAGATAAACACTAAGAAA
Organism: Picea engelmannii; assembly: GCA_009831015.1. Taxonomy (NCBI): domain Eukaryota; kingdom Viridiplantae; phylum Streptophyta; class Pinopsida; order Pinales; family Pinaceae; genus Picea; species Picea engelmannii. The sequence goes on from ML800153.1 coordinate 48,852, forward strand.
GATATATTTGATAAGAAAAAATAGAGAGCTATGTTCACTTGCCTCTTCAAGGGGGCAACCTCCAAGAGCAATGCTCCAAATAGAATCATAATTCTTGACAAAACAATGCATAACCTTCTAATCAATATATATCTATCTATAGAGAATCTTAACTACCTACAGGCCCCTTATAATGAGGGTTGACCAACTAATTTGGGCCTTATTACTAAAAAGGACCCTCTATTACAATGAGTGATTATTAACTAACTATTTGATGGGCCTTATTTAAGAAAGGTGGCCTTATAGATTAATAAAGCATCTAAGAAAGGGGGTTAGGGTAAGACCCTAACATGCCCTCCCTCTTCAGAAGCATCTTTGTCCTAGAGGCTAAAGGAGAGGAAATTATTGTAGAATTGTTGCCAATTCCCATGCGGCATATTCTGGTTGCATATATTTCCACTGGATCAATAATTCCTTGATCATGAACTAGCACAAATAGTTCTCCTAGTATCCAATACTACTTCTAGTTGGAGCCAAATGGAAACTTCTTCATCAATTTTTGGTAGGTTGGTCTACATTTTGCAATTTGATCCCACAACTTTCTTCAAACATAACACATGAAAAATTGCATGAACCTTGAAGTGGGTTGGGAGAGCCAGCTTGTAGGTGACCTGGCCAATGTGTAGTATGATCTAATAGGGACCATAAAACTTGGGAGCTAAATTATAGGGAACTTTATCTTTGAGTGATGTTTTTATATAGGTTGAAAGTGAAGAAACACTTGATCCCCTTCGTTAAAAGAACATTCAAATCTATGTTGATTAACTTATTGTTTCATTCAATTTTGTGCCATAAACAAGTTTTCCTTGAGGATATAGATAATGGATTCTCTAGTGTGAAGCGTCTTGTCTACTACATGAACCTTGAAGGTGCCTAGTACATAGGATGCCACTGATAGGGGGTTTTGTCCATAAATAGCTCAATATGATGTCATTTTGGTAGCTCCATGATAAATGGTGTTGTAACACCATTCAACAAGTAAAATCCATTGTACCCATCGGTGCAACTTTTTGAAAGAAAATATATGTCAAATAGGTTTCAAGGAAATTTCTGGCCACTTTTTTTTTACCATCTGTTTGAGGATGATATGCAGTGCTCACATTCAATTATTTACCTTGGAGTTTAAATAGTTCCTACCAAAAATTTTTGGTGAATATGGGGTCTCGATCCTTGACAATGGAAGTGGGCATACCATGTAGCTTAAAGATCTAATCCATGAAGGTCTGGGCCACTGAGGAAAGAGTGAAAGGATGGGCTAGGGCACCAAAATGAGCAACTTTTGAAAGATGGTCAACAACCACTGTGATTACTGATTTATTGTTTACCTTTGGGAGTCCCACAATAAAATCCAATGAAATATTTTTCCAAATATGTGTTGGGATTGGTAATCGCTGTAATGTCCCTCGTATCTTCACTATATCTCTCTTGTTTCTTTGGCGAGCATCACAGCATGCTACAAAGTCTTGGATATATGTTCTCATGTCATCCCAGAAGAATGAATGCTTAGTTCTTTCATAGGTTTTATGAAATCCAGAGTGACCAGATATCCATGATAAATGTAGCTCATTTAAGGCTTGTTTCTTTAGGGCTGAAACTTTTGCCAAAACAATGTGCCCTTTATACTATAATGGATTGTGTTTCCATGTATAAATTTTATGTGGGTTGGGGTCTACCCAAAGTCATTGGATGAGTTGCCTTAAAGTATCATTTGCTAGCCATTCCTTGCAGGCATCCTTGAGCCATCATTGACTTGATAATGATAAGGAAAAGAGTGATCCATACCCCTCAAATTGTCTAGATAAAGCATCAGCCACAACATTCTCTTTACCCTTCTTATATATGGTCTCATAATCATACCCCAACATATTGGTGACCCATTGATGTTTCCTTGGTGAAGACAACCATTGTTCAAGAAATTACTTTATACTATGATTGTCAGACTTGACCTAAAAATGCCTCCCTATTTGATATGGGTACCAAATCTCAATTGCATGAAGGATAGCCATCATTTCTTTCTCATATGTGGGTTTTCCCAAATTGTGGTTACACAATTTTTTACAGGTGAATGCCAAGGGGTGTCCTTCTTGCATTAATATTGCTATGAGACCTCTCCTTGAAGCATGACATTCCAAGACAAAATTCTTATTAAAATCAGGTACTGGTAATAGTATATTAGTGCACATGGCATCCTTTAAAGCAGCGAAGGCCTGTGCCACTACCTCACTCCAAACAAACACATTCTTTTTAAGGAGTGAAGTTAGGGGAGCTACAATTTTTCCATAATTTTTCAAAATTTTCCTATAGTAGCCAGTAAGTCCTAAGAATCCTCTCAAGCTCTTAAGTGTTTTGGGATAGGGACAATCTTGCATCGCTGCCACTTTCTTGGGATCAACTTGTACTCTCTCCTGACTTACAATGTGACCCAAATATTCAACCTTGGGAGCCCCAAAAGCATATTTGGAGTGCTTCACAAATAATTGGTTGTTTCTCAAGAGTTACAAAGAATTATCAACATGCTCTATGTGTAATTCCCATGCTTTACTGTAGATCAAAATATCATCGAAGAATACTATCCCAAAATTGTGTAGGAAGGGTTTGAAAATTTTGTTCATGATACTTTGGAAAGTGGATGGGGAATAACAAAGGATGAAAGGCATCACTATAAACTTGTAATGACCTTCATGTTTTATGAAGGTTGTCTTTGGAATGTATGCCTCTTTCATCCTGATTCAGTGGAATCCTGAACGTAGATCAAGCTTAGTGAAAAACTTTTCTCCATGAAGTTCATCAAGGAGATCATCAATAATAAGGATGGGAAATTTTTCCTTCATTTCCAAATTATTGAGAGCCTAAAAATCATGACACATGCGCTAAGTGCCTTCCTTTTTTAATACCATGACTATTAGTGATGAGTAAGGGCTTGTAATGGGATGTATTATCCCCACCTCCAAAAGATCGTGAATGATATTTTATATTTCATTATTTTGTGCAAAAGGGTGGCAATAAGGACATACATTTGGTGGTTGACATCCTGGAATCAGTGGAATTCCATGGTCATGCTCTCCTCGAGAAGGGAGTAATCCCTTTGGTGTCTTGAAAACCTGATGATGTTTGTCAAAGAATAGCTACAAGTCTGGGTGGATTTCTTATGTTGGGTTATCCATAACATGTATGGTATTAAATTGGGAAATAATGCCAGACTGGCCCTTCTTTAAAAACTTCTCCATACTATGAGAAATGACTATTTCATGAGAGCCTTCTTGAAGCCTTTGAAGGGTGTGTACATGACCCTCTTTAGTGAAACTCATATAGCATTCTTTGAAATTCATGGTGACTGGTCCCATTGTGCATAACCATTCTATCCCCAATACTATATCACACCCACCCATATCAATGACAAATAGATGGGTTTTGAGTTGATAGTCTCCCTTAATATTTCAAATCTTCCCCCACACTTCATCATACCTCCATTGACAATCATGATTTGAAAGTTAGGCATCTGGTGTACAAAACAATGGGTTTATTCTTCCACTCACTTGTGAATGAAATTGTGAGTACTACTGCTATCAACTGGGACTTTGACTTTTCTAATGCTTGATGTAACTAGTGAGTTTCAAGGTTTGTAGAGTTGAAATGCCTAATAATGGATACAGGGAGATAAGTGGCTCTTCAAGCGAGAATGGAGGTTCTATATCCACCTGAGTTTGAGTGTTAGTGTCTTCATCTTGTAACTCTAGTGTATCTTCGATACTTACATATTCAATCAAGGCTTGAGCGGTCATATCAATCTGGAACAATTTATGTTCTTTACGTCGATGACCTAGAGCATATTTTTCATCACAATTATAGTAGATTCCGTGTCTTTGGCGATCTCTCATTTCCACTAGAGACAACCTTTGTACTTTCAAGGGATGAGTAGGATTTGTTCCTGGAGAAGTACCATAGGGAGGAAAAGTGTGGGGAATGAAGGTTGGTTTTTTTGTTTGTGCAGTGATACATCTCAGCTTTTAAGGCCCTCTGCATCACTCCCAACCATGTAGTAGGATGTTACATTATAACTTGTGCTTGAATCTCCTCCTTGAGGACACCAATGAAACATTATTTATAGAAATAATATGTTAAGTTCTCTCTATGAATAACTAATTAATCAAAGGATGCCATAAATTTTGTGACAAAGTAGGTTTGGCATAACTTGGTAAGTTTCCCCAAATAGTGAGTATCTTTCTCGAAATATACATAGATAGCTTTAACAAATTGACTCCAAGGGATATAGCCCTATACGATTTTTTATGCCATTCCCACCATTTCCATTGTTCTAGATATAGATACAAGATCCCCACCCTGAGTTTCATCATATCATCGGTAATGCCCTAGAGGGAAAAGTAATGTTCCATCTGGGTGACCCATCGTGATAGGTCAGAACCATCAAACTTATATAGGTCCACCTTAGGAGAACAATGTCATATGTTATTATCCAAGGATATATTGTTGTGCAGACCTAATGAGGGTTGTGGGTGGCTAAATAATCCTAAGTTAGAAGTTTCTTCTTGGTGTGGCTCAATGTGTTATGTAGTCCAATAATTTTCGTCTAGTATACCATAAGCTAGCATACCCATCAACTTATCAGTCGATATCTTTTCAAAGTTGTTGAACTTCTCATCCAACTTCTCATATAGCTTCTAATCCAACTTCTCATTGAACCGAGTTATTTTGTTCTGGATTTTCTTAAATTGATCTTCCATGCAGTCTAACTTGCTTGTAGTAGAGTGGGTGTTCATGTTGTCTAGAGAAGTATGAAGTGGTTTATAGGTACATTTCATGGGTGCGCTCACTGAAAAAGGTTATTAGGTCTTAGGGACAAGGGAGTGTTAGGTGTTATAACTATTTGATATATGTGTGGGGTCCAACAGTATTAGTCAATTCAATATCTCAGGGCACTAACTAAGGAGGCTCAATCGTGCCCTTAGTCATACTATTAGACTATCTAGGTACTAGATAGTGATCTTCTTGAGTGTTGCTCTTGATGTACTATAGCAACAAGATGACCAATTGGCTTATCTAAAGATGATTTCAAGTATACCTAAAGGAATTCCTATATACCCAAGGGTGCGTGGGAGTGATATTTTGTATATAGGTATTATCTAATGCAGTACTACTCGAAGGGGTACCAACGCGAGTTACAAGGGTTTCCAACAATGTGATCCCACTTGTATTTTATGTGTGTAATATTTCCCTACCGCGGTTTTACTTGTTGAACAACAGATCATTGTGTTATTTAAAGACATTGGAACACATCTCTAAAAACAAATTATGAGCTTGATAACCCAAGAAAAAGATCTAAAGATCACCAACAAATAACTTGTGCAAGGTATGATTTGAGGATGAAGATGTAAAATGATCACAACTTCTTATATACTTCTCAGATTGGTTATTATTACACCAAATATGAAATGCCACACCTTCTCTAGATCTACTGGAACTGGTTTGACTGAAATATATGCACTCTATAAAAAGATATCCAATTTACAAAATTCACAACCTTCCTTGAAAAACCTTTAAAATGTTGATTTTAAAACAATGATATCTTCACTTCTCAGACTCCATTTTGGACGGGTTTTTTTTTTTTAGGTTGGGTATTTTTTTAAAAGAATTCAATTTTCAAGTTGGATTTTCCATATTTTGCATAGAAAGTTTAAATAATCAACCTGAAAGTTTCCATCCTCTTTTTTTGTAAAAGAATAACAAAAATAAGAAGAAAAAAATCCCATTTTGTGACTGAAAAATCTCCCACTTCATGCCTAAGAAATAGCTCTTGTATAGTGTATTTAACCCCAAAACTTCAAATAATTCATACAAGATATAGTGAAAAACCCAATAACAAAAGAGAAAAGGGAGATAAACCCTAAGAAAGATCTCTTTGATAAGAAAAAATAGAGAGTTATGTTCACTTGCCTCCTCAAGGGGCAAACCTCCAAGAGAAATGCTACAAAGGCATTCACAATCATTGAAAAATAATACATACCTTCTACTTAATATATAGCTATCTATAGAGAACCTTAACTACCTATAGGCCCCTTATAATGAGGAACGACTAACTAATTTAGGCCTTATTACTAATAGTGACCCTTTATAACAATGAGTGACTATTAACTAACTATTCAATGGGCCTTATTCAAGGAAGGTGGCATTTGTAAATGTGTTGAACCTGCACATAATAGATCTAGCTAGAAAATACCACACACATTTCCAGAGAGAAATTGAGAAAGAAGAAGCAAGAGAGAAAGAATGGAAGAATTCTCATTAACCGTAATGAATAATGAATAATTTACACATGATATACTTTGTATAACTCATTGAATGTGCATTAGAGGAGAACCAATGCACCATAGTGGTGGTCTAAAGTTATTTGGACACACACCAGCAGTTACGGGAGTGAACCGCCACCTATTCTAGTCTCTCAGGCAGTTACGGGAGTGAACTGCCACCTAGCTGAGTTAACTAGTTAACCAGTCTTCAGTTAACTAACTGAACAGAGTGTAGTGAAGAGTAGATCAAGGAATCAAGGGTAATGCACCAGTCTAGTGATGATTCCAAGGCAAGTGCACATTAGCATGGTGATGATCCCAATGTTGCATGGTGACAAAACCAATGCAACATCTAGACTCAACTCAACTAGTCAAACTGAAGTGTCAATTGAAGAGAATATTCTCCAGGCGGAATATTCTTCCCTAAAATATAGGAGATTGGATAATGACTAATAATGACTAAAAAATAAGGAAAAACCTTAGGAAAAATAAATCTTAGATGTGTGTGTGAAGTATCTCCAACACCACCACCACCCCCGGAACATCACTATGGTGAAAATAAAGAATGGGTCCCAGCAACGAGGCCATGTTAGGTACCCAAATACAAAAGATACATTGAAATAAAGTCAGGAAAGAGGGAAAACCTCATGTGAAAACCCCCCCTCAAGGTACAATGTATGTAAAAAGAAGAACTAACAGTTGTTAGGCAACTGTGTCCTTCACTCCAATACGACTTCGCAGAAAATGGAATTTCTACTCAGTGAAGGTCTTGGTGAAGATGGTTGTCGTGTGTTATGCTAAAGGACAGAACTATAGGTCAATGATCCCCTCGTGTACTAAGTCCTGGATGTAGTTCATTTGGATCTCAATGTGCTTCATCCGCTGCCTCTGGACTGGATCTCTGCAGAAATTCATAGTGCTCTGGTTGTCACACCAAATGGCTATCGGCCAATGAAACTGAATGCCCAACTTAGTGAGAAAATGTTGTATCCACATAGCCTAAATGGTTATGTTAACTACCCCTCTGTACTCTGCCTCGGTTGAATATAGAGCAATGGAAGCTTTTTTCTTACTCAAACAACAGATAGGCCCGGAAACAAGACTGAGTGAGTAACCTAATGTGGACTTGCGATCAGTGTTATCGCCAACCCATTCAGATTCAGTGAACTCAATGATATCTAATGTAGAGTTTGTTGCATAATGAATCCCAAAGGTGATGGTTCCTTGTACATATCGAAGGATACGCTTTGCATCCTTTCAATGTAGCTCATGCGGCTCCTGCATGAACCTAGAAACTTCACCAACTGCATAGGAGAGCTATGATTTGTAGTGTGTGAGATACAAAAAACGCCCCACTAGTTTTTTGTACAGTGTGTTGTCAACCAGTGGATTCTCCCTACCATCCTGAAGTTTGACTCCTGATAGGAAAGGAGTCGAAGCATACTTGTAGTCTGTCATGTGAAATCTCTCAAGGATATCTCGTGCATACTTGGCCTGAGATAGTTTGATGTCGGATGCATCCTGACTAATCTCGAGTCTAAGGAAGAAGTGTAGTGGACCCATGTCCGTCATCAAAAACCTATCATGTAGAATCCTCTTGACTGCATCAATCGCTAAAGTCGAGCAGCCGGTAATCAACAAATCATCCACATACATAACTAAGAGTAGAAGTGAATCATTTGTCCTGAGCATGTCGACATTCGGGTCTAATTTACAACGTACAAAGTTATGTGACAATAGGTAGGAGTCCATCTTGGCATACCATGCCCTCGGAGCCTGCTTGAGGCCATAAAGGGAATTTTTCAGTCGACAGACCAAAGATGAGTCCTACATAAATCCTCGGCGTTGCTCCATATAGATCTCCTCATGGAGATCATCGTGAAGAAATGCATTCTTCACGTCCATCTGATGGACTTCCCATCCCTTGGTTTCCGCAATGGCAAGTGTCAATCGTATGGAATCCATCTTCGCTACTGGAGTGAAGGTCTCATCATAGTCAATGCCATGTACCTGTTGAAATCCTTTGGCAACAAACCTGGCTTTGTATATGCTAATCTATCCATTCTATGTGCTCTTGGTCTTGTAGACCCATCTGCATCTGACAAGTTTCATTCTCGAAGGAAGGGGAACCAGATACCAAGTCTAGTTGTCAAGGAGGGAGTTGTACTCCTCCTACATGGTGAATTCCAAAAAGGGATTTCTAGCGGCCTCGCCATACGACTGTGGAGCTAAATACTAAACCAAGAAAAGAGGCATGGATGGAAATGGTTCATTGGTAGTGAGTGCAATAAGAGGCTCCTCCAAATAAGATTGAGTCCTCCTAATATTGGTTGGATAAAAAACGAGATCCCCTGCATCCTGAAGAGTAGTTTGTGCCCACTTGGGCCTCTGCTCTGGCTCTACAACTGTATCTGGATTCTCTGAATATGCATCTAACTGTATTGAATTTATATCTTAATCATCTGATTCCTCTGAATCAAAACTCTCATCTGAAGAAGAGTCGCCATGTGCATGCTCATCATCTCGGACAGGTGGAAGAATGAAGGTGACTGCATCCAGTTGTTGAGGTACATGCAAGAGACTTTCCTCGAATTGGACACTTCGCTACATGATGAGCCAATATGAGGAAAGATCAATAAGTCTATATCCCTTCACACCGTCAGGGTATCCAACAAAAATACACTTAGTGCTCTTTGGATCAAGTGCCTTCCTCTTTTCAGAGGGAATCTAGGCCCATACACGTGAACCGAAAATACGAAAGTGGGTCACTTCTGGTTTGAGGCCGCTCCAATCCTTGTAGGGGGTCTTATCCTTGACAGATATATGGGGAGATCTGTTTTGGATGTATGTTGCACAATTAATTGCTTTGGCCCATAGTCTCTGTGCTAGTGACTTTGCATGTAGCATGCAAGATGTCATCTCCTATAGAGATCTGTTTTTCCACTCATCAACTTCGTTTTGTTGCGGAGTATAGGGAACTGTGTGCTACAACTAAATCCCTACCTCATGGAAAATATTATGGATCTCATGATTGACATACTCTCCCCCGTTATCAGTTCAGAGGACTTTGATTTTGTTTCTGGACTATGTCTCAACCAGGGCTTTGAAATCTTTGAGGTGTTGAAAGACCTCGGATTTTTGCATGAGAAAGTAAATCCATGTAAAACTTGAGAAATCATCAACAAAAATGAAAAAAAAACTCTCTTTGTTGATGGATAGATGCGTAAAAGGACCCATGAGGTCACTATGGATCAGATCTAAAGGCATGGAATCTCTCTGAGATTTTCATTTGTCCAATTTCTCTTGAGGGTGTTTTCTAAGAACACATCCCTCACATACTCCCTTGGAGAAATGGATGTATGGTAGACCATCAACCAATATTTGCTTGTTAAGTTGTTGCATGTATCTGAAATTCAAATGTCCAAACCTTTCGTGTCGTTTCCTACTACTTTCATCAGCATGAGTAATAAGTAAAGCAAAGTCTGGTTCAATAAATTCAGAAAATGTATACAATCTAGATTGGTGATTTACCTCACCGGTAGAAACCCTGGAGCTGGTTTGCATGTCATAGATTTACATGGCATTTGGTGTGAATATGACTTTATTTCCAGTGCCGAAATTCGTCATCTAATACACGGAGAGAAGGTTGATGGAAAGTTTCGGAATGTGCAGCACATTCTCGAAGCTTCTGTTGGTGAGTTAAATCCTTCCTTTGTTGGTGACTTCGACTGGAGAGTTGTCCCCCGTCAGAATAGGAGGACCTTTGCATGCATCCAATGAAGAATAGATTTCTTTTGTGGTAGACATGTGATGTGAGGCTCTTGAATCTATGATCCAAGCATCAGGAGAGGAGTTGATGGTAATCAAGGCATGGCTAGAATTTCCTTTCTTGGGATTTTGATCTTCTGGATTCTTCTTCTTGGGACCCTCAGGGATGCGATCTCCAAGTTTGTTTTACTGAAGTATTTCAGTCATTAGATATATTTTTTTATGCATGCATGCAGATTCTGGATGGAATCCTTTATGGAAGTACGTTCATTTCTCCCCTTTTCTTCCCTTTCCACCTTTGTATCTAGAGGCATCGGTGAATGGTTTTGAGTACCCTTCCTTCTTCGAATGTGCATGAGATTTCCTTTTGTCTTTATCTTTAGATTTCTGATATTGATGGCTTCCATCTTGCACAGTAAGTGCATCCGCCTTTGGGCCTTTGATTTTTCCCATGTTTATGAGCTTGGTTTGCTCTTGTGTCAGGGATTCGATAAAGTCCTCAAGAGAAGGCATCTTCTAGGTGGCTCCTGAGGTGAATCTGACTGAATGAAATGTGGACACGAACACAAAGAATTCAGGACCAATTTTCAAGAGAATGGTGAGAACCATTTGTTTCTCCTCCTTAGATTTATCAACCCTGCAAGTTTTGAGTTGGGACAGTAAATCCTTGAATTTTGTAAAGAAATCTTGGATATTGTCGAAGCTTTTTGGATCCAATGTGAGAAATTCCACCTCCAGCATGTGTCCCCTCATCTCATCTTGTTTGACAAAGATCCCTTCCAAGGTGTGTAACACACCCACGACAGGGCATAAAAAATTTCACTTTTCTTAAAGGATAGATTCTCCATCCATGGTTCCTAACTTGGAAAGTCGGGTAACTAGTCCAACCTACTGGTCAAGGATCTCTGATTCTGGAGCCAAATGACTCTCTAAGACCTTGATGGTCTCGTTCTGTAATTAAACACAAACCCTTTCGACTTTCGGGTGCAGGTCTAATGGTACCCAGGACCTTCCCCTTTTACGCTTGTGAAATCTTTGAGGGTGAGCACTAGCTCCTTTACTGATAAGTCCCTTCCCTGATATGACCTTAGGCGATGGCCTTGCGTAACTATGCGATTGCAGCCATGGCCAAGGTTGGTTTGAAACCAAACTGCTTTTCAACCCACAATTCTCCTTGAGCCTCCACTTGTCCTTTCTCCAAAACCATGCTCTAGATTGCGGCTCGCCCTCAACTTTTTAAAGTCTGCGCACCTTCGATCCCTGCAATGTGACAGGAACGTTGATCTTATGAACTTAACGGTGCTTTTGAACTAATGGCTCAGATCTATCCCTTTCAAATCAATGGACGTGATTTGTTTCGCGATTCGGGTTTCAGAGTTCTCAACTCTCGAACCTCGCCTTCTCCCGCAATGACAAATCTCTTGCCACGTATCCTCTTAGACTGACGGCTACGATCATTTCAGGATTCTGGGCTTCGGAAATCTCAAATCTCAAGTCTCATTTTCCCCCAATGGATTTTATACGAAGTTGACGACCCAAATGGCTTTTATTTGAAGCTAGCGGTCCAGTAACGTGTGTCTTCCACAGATCGACGGCTACGGTCCCTTCGGGTCTTCTAACTTCGGGTTTCTCAATTCTTAGCTGAAAATCCAGAGGCATTTATCCGAAACTCGCGATCCATCACCATGTGTTCCTCCGGATCTGACGGTCCAGATTTACTTCGGACTTCAAGATTCGAGGGTTTCAACTCTCAACTTTTGCTTGTTCGTAAATCTTCTGAAGTCCGACCTTTGGACCTTAGGATTTGCTTCCACCTATCTCCCTTCGATCTACGACTACGATCTTCTCCGTGAGGTCGGTGTAACATCCCACTCTGGCGCACTTACCAAACTTATTCTTTGAGGACACTTGCTCGCAAGTGATCTGGATTTTTATGATGATAAAACTTTTTCCTTCATTATGATGCGTTAAGATATATGACAGGATGTTTTTACTACGTTG
>ML800153.1:76904-110289 GCA_009831015.1 Picea engelmannii
TATATATATATATATATATATAAGCTTGTGGCTCACTGCTTAATTCTCAGTAGTCATTAAGGTTGTGACTTTGTTTTCCTGATAAAGTCTTCACACAGTTCCACCACAGGGAGCTCCTTCAGCATGCAACTTCCTCATTGCATATCCATCACTATTTGTGATGGCCTCAACCTTGAGTTAGCTTCTGCAGTTTACCAAATATCCCATAAGGAATATAAACATGCTTCTTTGTCATGTACCCAAATTATGTATCCATAAATATTTTGGTTTTGTTAACTTACATCATACATGTGCATCACTTGCACGTTTAATATCATTCATACCTAATTGCTATTAATATCAGGTTTCATATTAGGAAGCTCCACAATGCATTAACCCGTGCACTCAATCATGATAAAACATAGATAAGTATTCATCATGCTAGCTTATTGCTTGCATTTTTTCCATGTCCTTCACACACATGGACATATCAGACTTCTATATCCTTTTCCCAAGAATCTTCCAATCATCCTTATGATCATGTATACACATTCATGTATAAGTAGGTGCATCTCTTGCACCTTTTTACCTCATGCATTCACTTGATAGTTTAATTTCATCATTAGTGCCTTCAGTTTGAGATTTTAGTCACTTACAAGACTAATCTCATAGTCATATCTCGTATTGATGTTGCCTTCTCTCAAGGCAATAACCAGCCAGGGTCACTTTACTCTTTATGCGACAACATCTAGCAAGAAAACCTTCTTGCCTCAACATCCATAGGGTTTTACCCATCTCACTTTTCTCTGGTCATGAGGAGTTATATACTCTGATTTTAATATAAAGCAGTAAATATAACTGCCAGGGATCCTACCTTATCCTATCAAATTCCTTTAGGCCCACAAAGGTATTAACCATTACATAATCCACCATCATCAGTGCCTGAAGTTCCAACTGCCCATGCTTAGAAGCAGTGTTACGAACACCATTTCATCCGTCCTTCAGGCTTTAGCTGCTCTTGACAGAACCCTACCATCTTCAACTATCCACATTCAAGTATTATTATAAATGTTAATTAGCATATCCCTACTATGGTAAGAGTAGTTACCACTTTGACAAAGGGCTAAATAAATTATTCTGCTGAAATTCAACAAGAATTCCCAAAATCACAGGTTCAATCTGCAGTCCTTCTCCTCAAGGAGTAAATGCAAATAACAATATCTCCTTATGCAACTCGTACATAAGCCCAAGTAGGCCAAGTGTTGTAACCATTCTCTGATACCAATTTGTAACACACCCATGATGGGGCATAAAAATTTTCTCTTTTCTTAAAGGATAGATTCTCCATCCATGGTTTCTAATTTGGAAAGTCAGGGAACCATTCCGACCTCCTGGTCAAGGATCTCTGATTCTGGAGCTGATCAACTCTCTGAGACCTTGATGGTCTCATTCTGTAATTAAACGCAGACCCTTTCGACTTCCGGGTTCAGGTCTAATGGTACTCGTGACCTTCCCCTTTTACGCTTGTGAAATATTTGAGTCTAGGCACTAGCTCCTTTTCTGATAAGCCCATTCCCTGATATGACCTTGGGCGATGGCCTTGTGTAACCACATGATTGTGGGCATGGCCAAGGGTGGTTTGAAACCAAACTACTTTTCACCCCGCAATTCTCGTTGAGCCTCCATGTGTCCTTTCTCCAAAACTGTGGTCTAGATTGTGGCCTACCCTCAACTTTTTAAAGTCTGCGCACCTTCAATCCCTGCAATGCGACCAGACCATTGATCTTATGAACTTAATGGTGCTTCCAATATGACAGCTCAGATCTGTGCCCTTCAAATCAATGGGCGTGATTTGTTTCGCGTTTCAGGTTTCAGAGTTCTCAACTCTCAAACCTCGCCTTCTCCTGCAATGACAGATCTCCTGCCACGTATCCTCTTAGACCGATAGCTATGATCATTTCGGGATTCTGGGCTTCGGAAATCTCAAATCTCAACTCTCATTTTCCCCCAATGGATTTTATTCGAAGCTGATAGTCCACTGACGTGTGTCTTCCACAGATCGACGACTATGATCCCTTCAGGTCTTCAAACTTCGGGTTTCTCAATTCTTAACTGAAAATCAAGATGCATTTATCCGAAACTCACGATCCATCACCATGTGTTCCTCTAGATATTACGGTCCAGATTTACTTTAGACTTCGGGATTCGGGGGTTTCAACACTCAACTTTTGACTACTCGTAAATCTTTTGAAGTCTGGCCTTCGGATCTGCAACCACCTATCTCTGTTCGATCTACGGCCATGATCTTCTCTGTGAGGTCAGCCTTCAGGAGTTTTCATTCTCCTCGCTTTTCTCCACATGGAAATATTCTGAAGTGGAAGATCTACTGACACCTGTCCTTTTCAATTAATGGTTGTGATTGATTTCTCACTTCAAGCTTCGGGAATCTCAATTCTCAAACCTTCGTTTCTTCTGGAGCGATTTCTCTGAAATAACTGATCGTCTGCCACACATCCTCCTCAATCAGAGGCTCTGCTTTCGCTTCGGGACTTTGGCCCTTTCAACCAGATCAACCACCCCTCGGTTCCCTTCTCGATCAACGGTTGAGATTCTCCTCCAGGACTTAGGTGTTTTCCGCCTCTGCTTTCCTCCGGAGTTCTGGATCTGGCATCGCGTGTCCACCTTCAAATCGACGACTCTCGTCTGCTTCGGGACTTCAGCTTTCGGAGGTCTCAAATCTCAGTTTTCCTCACGCTTTGTTTCTCCCGGAACGTTTTACCCAGATTCCGCGCTCTAATGACATGGGTCCTCCCATAGATCAACGGCTCTTGGTTGTTTCGGTTGTTCGAGCTTCGGCGATTTCAAACTCTTATTCTTCACATTCTCCCAGAGTGCTTTCACTTTGAGTTAATGATCTTTCGCCATGTTCCCTTATTGACGATGAACGGTCCCAACTCACTTCGGGACTACAACATTCGGGTGATCTGAATGCTCCAACAATTCGTCCTCCCAGAGTACATTCTTATGGAATTATAGATCATGCACCACGTGTCCTTCCTGATCAACGGTCTTGGTTTACTTTGGGATTTCAGCGTTTGGGAGTTTCTACCTTTTCACGCTCACTTTCTCCCGAAAGGATTTTACCCGGAGTTAATGATCTATCGATGCATGTCTCCCACAAATCGGCAGCTTCAGATCACTTCAGGGCTTTGCGCTTCGGGAGTCTCAAGTACTCACCAACGCAAACCTCCAGAGTGAAATCCTCCTAGAGTGTCAGATCTCTAGACACGCATATCCTACTATCAACGGTTAGGGTGAACTCCGGCAGAGAGAATTTGAGAAAGAAGAAGCAAGAGAGAAAGAATTGGAGAATTTGCATTATCCGTAATGAATAATGAATAATTTACACATGATATACTCTGTATAACTCAATGAATGCACACTGGAGGAGAACCAATGTGCCATGGTGGTGGTATAGAGTGATCTAGACACACACCAACAGTTACGGGAGTCTACTGTCACCTAGTCTAGTCTCTCAGGCAATTACGAGAGTGAACGGCCACCTAGTTGAGTTAACTAGTCAACCAATCTTCAGTTAACTGACTAAACAAAGTGTAGTGAGGAGTAGATCAAGGAATCAAGGGTAATGCACCAGTCTGGTGATGATCCCAAGGAAAGTGCGCATTAGCATGGTTATGATCACAATGTTGCATGGTGACAAAACCAATGCAGCATCTAGACTAAACTCAACGAGTCAAACTGAAGTGTCAACTGAAGAGAATATTCTCCAAGTGGAATATTCTTCCCTAAAATATAGGAGACTAGATAATGACTAATAATGACTAAAAAACAAGGAAAAACCTTAGGAAAAAGAAATCCTAGTTGTGTGTGTGAAGTAACTCCAACAACATTATACATTAATAAAGTATCTAAGTAAGGGGGTTAACTTGTACGACCCTAACACGCCATATCCAAATGTAAATGACACTTTCCCTTGATCATATATCCTACATCATAGTAGAACATAATTATCCTCTCAGAGAATATTCAAAAGTTGCATTCTCAGGATATCCATATCCATTTTCCAGTTGCTCTCCAACGAGCTATGTTACAAACTAACAACAACTACAAGCATTGCTAAGCTCACCGATGTGTTAAAGTCATTGATCATAAACATATTTTTAATTGTGAGAGAGAAACCTTAAACCTTGTCCTCTCAAGAATATTCAAATCCAGATTCTCGTGAGATCCTTATCCATTTTCCAATTGTTCCCATCAAGCTATGTTACGCACTAACAACCACTACAAGCATTGCTAAGCTAACCCACAAGTTCAAGTCACCGATAATAAACATATTTTTGGTTGTTGAAGATAAACATTTCAACCTCATATGCCAACATTTCATTTGTTGTTTTCAACATTTTTCATTATTTTTTCCTCTTTTTTTAAAAAGAAACATAACCTTCATAATCAAGGTGGGACATGTTATAAAAATTAGTGTGTCCATTTACAAGCTTAATTATTTACATGCATGCATGTACACATATTTGGCATTGATAAAATATGGACAGAAAATCCATAAATCTTGCTCTTCCACTTACAAATTGGACAATGTCTCATGCCACCACAAAAGTTGTGACAGGCTACAATGAAAATTAGGCATCAATCTAATGTGGGTGCATTTGCTTGGAACAACCATACATGTCACACAAAGTTAAGTTTAAAATCTTCAAACGATATTGATTGACAAGCATAATGATGTAAGATATCAAAATTTTTATATAAGAGCATAAGACAAACTCTTACATAAAAACAAAGAGCATACAACATCGTCGTGAAGATAATTATTATTATAAAATTCTGAATATAAGTATCATTAAACTATATCAACTATTAATAATAAAAATATTCTAGAATTCTAATATGATGATACCCACTCTTTAAATCTATCTTTGTAGTGAAACAACATACTCAAATAAGTAGTGAAGAGATGAAGGAATTCGAGGTCAAGATCCCGCAACAGATAGGGTTTCCCTAGCCATCGCCACTTCACCTCTGCAATCTTGTGAAGTCGAGAACAACTACAGGCGTGCATCAATCTATTTAACTTGGTCCAATGGAGGGAGATTGGTGTAGGTTTTGATGTTGTTGGCCTTCTAGATCTGAATTTTTGTCTCTAGAATCCACCCTTCGCTCAAATAAATCGTTGTGGATGAGAAATCATGGTTGTCTCTTAGCCCACGCCCTAGTCGGAGTTAGATATTGACGATATGTTGTTTCATAGGTGGGTCTTCATTTTTGTTGGTGTAACACCCCAAGACCGAGCCCCTGCTGAATTGTAATTATGTTTATAGGTTGGTGATCCAAGTGTTTATAAGCTAGAGGACTTATGTGTTTATTAGGCCGGAGAACTAGATGCTAAGGCCAATGAGCCTGATTTTGTATATGTAAATACTCGCATCATTAATAAAATTACATCGTTGTGTGTAGACCGACCATGAATAAAGAGTTTATGAGGGACTAGGCCCCACTAGGTAGGGAAGGGGCTAAGTGTCTAGGAATAGGGGCTAAGTTAGAGGGCTTACCACTAAAGGAATAATATTATATTATTATTTCCTAGAGGCTAAGGTTTGACATAACCATGTTGTCCTAAGTTCCTGGGGAAAGGGAACGAGTGTTAAGTGGAGCTCATGCAGCTTCAGGAAGACATGTGTCAACCTGGGCGCATGCAATTTTTAGGTGGGAAAGACAGCTCGTCGGGGGTTCCCCTCACCATTCTCACGATTCTCACCACTCTCACGACACGAGAAATGGTCGCTACTCTGGAAGTAAGCCATACTCCCCACCGATGAATGCACTGAGACTGAGCATTCACACAACCAGCATTGCCTCCATCATCAATCTCTGCAACTTCTAAAACCCACTCACATGTGTTGTGAAGCTAATCATTTTTCTTATGAAGCACATCACGACTATGTAGTGTCTGAGCCATATCACGCCTTAGCCTTTGTTGTTTCTACCCATGTTTTCTCTCGCCTGGTGTGGCTTGCTGTCATTACCAGAACCTTACCAAATTTTGTTGCGGAGGTTACCCGCTGGACTTAGGAGATGAATAGAAGAGGTCGGTTGTCAGGCATGTGAGCAACTCTCTCCAGGTGAGAGAGTGTGTTGGGAAAGTGAGTTCTCTTGGAGGGAGTCCCATAGCAGCTACAGTACTCTGAGACTTCTGGTCCATCCTGTTGTTGAAGCCCTAGAAAGGAGGTGGGCATTCGATGGACTTGTGAAAGTGAAGGCGTACACTCGTTGGGTGGAACAGGTGTGTGGGGAATGAGGTTCTCTGGGTTGTGGGCGTAAGTGGATCCTAGGCGAAAATATTTCATGTTGTCCTTGCCACGCCTAGGAATCCCTTGTCCGGTCAAGTTTAGTCCCAGCTCGGGGGTGACTCACTACTGAGGGTTATGAGCATTGTGGTATAAGGTTGGGAGGTTCGTGGAAGGTCTGGACGCAGTTGGTGGTCATCTATTAAAAGATAAGTGCCAAATATGTGTTCTTTGTATGATGTGTATCTTGAAATCAAGTTATAATGTTATGAGAATTGTTTGTATATATTGCATGTATGTTTTTATGTTGTTTCTGCATGAATAGTTGCATGAACAGAATGTTATAGCTGTTAAAAATGCATTAGATAGATATGTATATAAATATATATGAATATCATATGTTATCTCAATTTATTCTTGTTAAGTTTTATATGTGAATATTTCCGTAAAGTTATTCGGTGGCATGGCCTCACCTATTGGTTTAAGGTCGGGAACGGTCACAAAATGGTATCAGAGCAAAAAGATGTTTCCATTGTGGCGTTTCCCAGCCTGTTGGGTCGATGGGGACGTTACAAAATGGTATCGGAGCCAAGGTTTCGACACTGTGCCTAGATGGGCCATGTTAGTGGTTAACGAGACAAAGATTTCTGAGTGAATTGTTGTTGAAAGGGACAAAATTCGAAGTTCAGAGTGTACTTGGGTGCCAAGAGAATACCTTGGTTGTGTTAGGAAGCTCAAGAGGTATAATAGTTCAAGAAAGATAGCAAAGAAAAGAGACTGCAGTAACCGTGGGTTTGGAACCACGAGGTTCGAAGTTGGGTCATAGGATCTAGTCAGGAGAAGGAAGACCCTTCATAGCCATCAGATCTAGAGAAAAGCGCAGGAAAGTTAACCTCCAAGTCCTTCGAACATTGTGACTTCGGTGAAGTTTATGTGTGATAGAGTAGAAGGGGTTGAAGCCGGAAGTTCCAAAGTCCTGGAGTGGATCTACGTTGTAGATCTAGGGATAAATGCTTGACTGTTGGATCAGCCGAATACAGATCAAAACCGTTAGATCAAGTCAAGAGCAAGAGGTAAGGCATCGCGGTGAAAAAATATCTCAGTTTTCATATCTGCGCGCAATTGATTGTGATCTATAGATCTCATAGCAGTTCGGGAGAAACGGGGTGTGCTAATGTGAAAATATTTCGAAACCCCGAAGTCTGAAGTTCTGAAGCTGAAGAGCCAAAGTGATGTGGCATGATGAAATTACCCTAGGTGATGTGGACTTCCCTAGTATTGCCCCATGTCACCACCTTAAATATTGACAGTTGTACTATGTGGACCCCCCCGGAAGGTTAAGAAGTTTGAGAGTTCGGCATTCGAAAGATTTGAGGTGTGAAAGTGTAAAATCTCCCGAAGTCTCGTAGTTCCGAAGTTCCAGAGTTCCTTAAGTCCCGAAGTGACATGACTTGCTGACATCACATGAGATGACATGGACACACGAGATGTGTGCCATGTGTTAGTGAGTTATGTACCCTTCAAAGATTGATTATAGCAGTTACAACGTGGCATGTGTCACCCACTTGATGGGGCCATGTGTCTGCTTCTAGTATCCCTCCATGTGGAACTTCCCTCAAGTATGATCAGTGGGACCCCTGATGGATTGCACAAAGCAGTTGAACTTGGTTAAGAATTTTTAAATTTTGAAGACTCCCGAAGCTCTGGAGAGTGGAGTAAATCCTCACAGTTGATCGAGGAGGGACATGTGGCAGTAGATATTGTATTCTAGAGACTTGGTACTTCAGAAGATTCAAGGCATATATAGTTAAGGTCGGGGAATCCCTAAGGCTCGAAGGTCGGAGTCCATCTCGACCATTGATCGGGAGAGTGTACGTGGAAAAAGATGCAACAACCCAGAGACTTGATACTCCAGAAGGATTGAGAGTGTGGGTAGTCCAGAACTTCCGAAGCCCAGAGTCCTGGACTTGATCATGGTCGTTGGTTAGCGGGAAGTCGCAGTCCCTTGATTCATATTTTGTTGTGAGATTATCAGTCCAGCACTCTGGCGAACTTGTAGAGCATTGCTTCGAAAACTCCCGAAGCTGGAGTTTCATAATATATCTCAATCGTTGGATGCTAGGAAGTTGTGGACCGTCGATCCATTGTCCTTCATGATTTCGCCAATTCGACGCTCTGGGGAATTGGAAGGTTTGGGATTGTGAAAACCTTCGGAGCCCAAAGCTCCTAAGTTCCAAAGTCAGAGGCTCAAAGTTCTGAATAAGAGCCTATTAGTCTAGCACTTGGTCACAACTATGGTCACATGCGAGTTGAGGGCTGAAGGAAAGGGGCTAGCACCCGAAAATTGTTGCAGAACAGAGATGGGCTTAGAGATAGAAACCTGCGAGGTTCTTGATCGACTAAGACCCGCTGAAAATGGAGTCTGGTATTCTTTCTGTTGAATCAGATTGTTTAAGTTAGTCTAGAGAATTATTAAGTCTAATAGCCTGACAAAAATTTGGTTGACTGCACATTCTGCAGAGTTAACAATTGATAAAACCGAACTGAATTGTTCCATAGTGCAGAGAAATGGAGGAGGCACAAGACGCTTACAGCCGGGAGGATGAAGTTAGAGGAATGCATGTCCATTTGAGAACTAAAGGAACAAACTCCAATGGGCATGGAGAAGAAATAGATAAAGAAGAGAGCAGGATGAAAATCATTAAGAATTTGCAAAAAGATGTCCAAATTCACTAGGCAGATAACAAAAGGCTTATGAGAGCCAGGGAGCAATAAGGAGACTTCAATATGAAGTTGATGCGGAGCCTAGAAATAATTGAAAACAAATTGGATAAGGAAAGTGGACCCAGTAAATCAGGAAGTCATGGGACCCCTGATGAAGAAAGAAGAGGAAGAAATAGTAGCAGACATCACCAGCACTTCTAAAAGCATTCCTATAAGATAGCACACAGTATCTCAAGTCCATACCCTGTCAGGAAGCATAGGAGATCTAATGTGGATGAACTGAAGGGTGAAAGGAATAAGATCAAACCTCCTACTTTTGATGGAGAGAACAAGAAAGATGAAGATGTTGAGGCATGGATGCTGGGAATGAGGAAATATTTCCAACTCCAAAATTACTCCTCTCGTGCAGAAGGAAGAATTGTCATTTATCATCTAAAAGGAAAGGCGTCCATATGGTGGGATCATCTTGTGCAAGTGCAGCACGTCAGAGAGAATAATGTTACATGGAGGGAATTCAAGAGGCATTTTGAAAAGAAGTACTTAACTAAGAGGTATTATGACAAGAAAATGAAAGAGTTCTTTGAACTCAAGCTGGGAAGTATGTTCATTGATGAATATGAAAGAAGATTCTTGGAGTTGTTGAAGTATGTTCCCTTCATCAAGGACAAGACAGTTAAGATTCAAAGATATATGAGTAGGCTGCCATCTTTCATCAGTGACAAGATCCAGTATGATGATCTTAAAACTATGGAAGAAACCATAAGGAGATCAAAATGCTTATTTGACCAGCAAAAAGGGAAACCTATTTTCCAGAAGGCTTGGGAAGACAAGAAGAAGTTTAAAAGGGAGCAGAGGCAGAAGGGGAACAAGCCACCATTTTTCAGAAATAGTCCACAAGGACAACCAGTTTTGAGAGAACCTAGGATGGCTGAAGTAGGTGGGTAAAGGCCAAGGCAGACACCTATGGAATGTTGGGGTTGTAAAGGAGATCATAGTTATAGAAATTTTCCTCACAAAGGTGGCAAAGTGAGAGTTGTTCGCAATGTTCAACAAGCAGAAATGGTAGAGGACATGGGCGGAAGAGTACCAAGGATCTATGCATCCCTAGACAACAAACAAGTTGAGTTTCAATCACACATGATTGAAGTTGAAGGTATGATCAATAACCATGCCTTTACTATTTTAATTGATTCAGGGGTTAGTCATCGCTATATAGATCCTAAGGTAGTGGAAACATTTGAATTACCAAGAAGCAAGCATGGGAAATCTTGGTTGGTGCAGTTGGCTACAGGTTCCAAGAGGAAGGTTGTTGAGTTGGTTAAATCATGTCCAGTGGGAATGAATGGACTGAGTACCAAGGTAGATTTGAACATCTTGCCTTTGGGATCATATGATTGCCTAATTGGTATGGATTGGTTGGACCAACACCATGCCATATTAGACTACCATAACAAGGCATTCACTTGCCTGGATGAGGAAGGAAATAAGAGAGCAATCCAAGGAATTCCCAGGGCAATTACTATCCAATAAATCTCAGCAATGCAGCTAAAGAAGTGTTACAGGAAGGGTTGTCAAATATTTCCATCCCATATCGAGGAAGCATCTCAGGATAAGGTGCCAAATCTAGAGGATCGTGTAGTCCTGGAAGATTTTGAAGATGTATTCAAGGAGGTACAAGGACTACCCCCAAAGAGAGATATTGATTTATCTATAAATCTGATGTCTGGAGTAACTCCAGTGTCAAAGACTCCTTACAGAATGAGCACACCGGAGCTGAAGGAGTTGCAAATGCAGCTTGAAGAGATTTTGAAGAAGGGGTATATACGCCCAAGTGTGTCACCTTGGGGTGCCCCAGTCTTGTTCATGAAGAAGAAATATGGGACTTTGAGATTGTGCATCGATTTCAGACAGTTGAACAAAGTGACTATAAAGAACAAGTATCCTCTACCAAGGATTGATTATCTCTTCGATCAGTTGAAGGATGCTAGGATATTTTCAAAGATAGATCTTAGATTGGGGTACCATCAGGTAAGGATTCAAGAGGAACACATCAGCAAGACTGCCTTCGGAATAGGGTATGGTCATTATGAGTTCACAGTGGTGCCATTTGGGTTATCAAATGCCCCAGTTGTTTTCATGTGCTTAATGAATGGTGTTTTCTGAGAATATTTAAACAAGTTTGTCATTGTCTTTTTGGATGACATCCTTGTATATTCCAAGTCTGAAGAAGAGCATGAGCATCATTTGAGGATGGTGTTGCAAGTGCTAAGAGAGCATCAGTTGTATGACAAATTGAGCAAGTGCTCATTTTATCAAAACAAAATTCACTATTTGGGGCATATAATATCTGAAGAAGGGATAGCAGTGGACCTTGAAAATATTGAGGCCATTAAAGGGTGGACATCACCTAAAAATGTGATAGAAGTCAGATCCTTCATGGGTCTAGCTGGCTACTACAAAAGGTTCATTGCAGGGTTTTCGAGAATAGATCACCCCATCACTTCCTTGCAAAGGAAGGGGAAGAAGATTCAATTGATAGAAGAATGTGAAAAGAGCTTCCAACAATTGAAGCAGTTGTTAACCAGTGCTCCAATCCTGAATATTGTAGATCTGAATGAAGATTTTGTGGTTTGCACAGATGAATGCAAAGAAGGACTAGGAGGAGTCCTCAGTCAAAAAGGATTTGTGATATGTTTCGAGTCCAGAAAATTGAAAGAGCATGAAAGGCTCTATGCCACTCATGATTTGGAGTTGGCAGCCATAGTGCATTCCTTGAAGAAGTGGAGGCACTACCTCATGGGATGAGGTTTGAGCTCAGGATAGACCATAATGATCTGAAGTATTTGTTTGATAAACCTACATTGAATACCAAGCAGAGCAGGTGGTTGGAATTCCTCTATGAGTATGAATTTCATATCAAGCACATCAAAGGAAAGGAGAACAAAGTGGCAAATGCACTTAGTAGGAGAGTGCATGAATTGCATGCTATTGTCATTAGTATGTATCATACGGATCTTAAAGGCATAATTTATGAGGCTGCAAAAGTTGATTTTCAGTACATGGAATTGGTTACTAAATTGCATCAAGGTAAAATGCAGTTGAAAGCTGAAGATTGCGAATTGGGAATTGATGGAATTCTCTTGTACAGAAAAAAAATTTATGTAACAAATTCTCTAGAATTGAGGAGTGCGATTTTAAAAGAAATGCATAATTTTCCTTATGTTAGACACCCAAGATATCAGAAAACAGTTTCAGCAGTCAAGAGCCATTACCATTGGCCAAGTATGAAGAAAGAAATTGCAGAGTACATTTCCATAGGTATGGACTGTCAAAGGGTCAAAGCTGAGCATAGAAACCTAGCTGGGTTGTTGTTATCGGATAAATCGGTAGGTGCATACACTAACTGATCTCCTTAGATCCACCTAGATCTAGAACAAAACACACCAGAACATGACGCTTTCCTTAAGTTTTAGATATTGAATTTACTAACTAAAGAGGGATAGGTGACATACCGTTTAAACGTCGCTTCCTCTCACCATCGCCATCCTAGCTTTGTTCCAATGCTCATACAATGATGAATCTGCAAAAGAACGCAACCAACCAAAGTGATAGTAATAACACAAACTCAATATAAACCCATGTATGTGATCAAGGAATCATACAATAAAACACAACAAGCTTTATAGGAAAGAATCATATTACTGTATCATATTAAATGTGAAAGAGAGATTACAACCATGGCCTTGATGTTGTAAGGTCCCTTCCAACTATCCTTTGTTCCCCACACACTTCTTTCTCCAAGGATTCTGAGACCATGGGTCTGATAGCTACTCACAATCTATCTTGACAAAGCAAATCTCAAAGCCACTCTAACCAAGCTAACAATCCCAAGCCAAAAACAACTTAGCCCTTCTCCATGAGAGCTCCTCTCCTTTTATAATTTGAAGAGGATAAGGTGAGGAGGTTAGGATGATCCCACTAAATCATGAAAGCGAGTAAGATCCAAACCATTCAGATGCCACCTCACCATGGAAGTTTCTCCTTCTAGAAGATTCAAGAAAACGCTTGTTTTTTCGACGTGTAAGCATTCTCGCACCCTACCTATAGAGCAGACTGCGAACTCCTCATGACCTAGCTATGATGCAACTTGTGAGAATCATGCATTCTCACACCCTAGCTATAATGCAGCCTGGGAACTTCCTTTTTTATAAGGTTTTTACAAAGGAAAATGCGACTTCTTTTCTCAGGAAAAGTTCTTCTCCCTTCCTTCTTCAGGAACTCAGGCCACTGACCCCTCTGAAGGAAACAAGCAGGTTTACATCATTAATGGTCATAAGGATGACAAAAATAATGTGTAACAGAGAGCCCCCCAAAGTATGAACTTAGAATAGAGTGATAGCTGAAATACTTTGTCGAGTGTCTGTAGAGAACAAGGAACAGTCGGTCGGAAACCTGCCAACAAACAAGGAAATACAATACAATAATATATCATCACTGAGGTAGGCATTCCCATACTCATAATACAAATGACTCAGAGCATAAATGCCGACATGCGAAGATCCATGTCAAGTAACACAGGTCATGGTCACCAAACATACATTGTGGATCCATGCCGATATGACTCAAATCTGAACATAGCCACCAAAAATACATTGTGGATCTATGCAACAGTACACTGAATATACTCCAACACAACCTGAATCTGTCAGAAAAGATCCATGCTCTTCATCTCCACCACTCTATAGTACGAATCTAACCATGCGAATACATGTGTCGAAGTCGAACATGGTAGAAACCACTTGATTATCGGTCGTTAGTGAATATCGTTAAAAAGTGCGAGAGAGATCACCATTAATGTCAATGACTCCCAAGGTACACTAGTACAATCCAATGAATGTGAATTAATGAGCTGAAGTCGAACACTCGGCGGAATATCCCGATCAGGGGTCAATAATAAAAGCCCACTGTCGAAAGCGAGGAAACCTGTCATTGAGGCATGCAAGTTCCAAGGTACCAATTAGTTTCTAAGTCTAATTCCTGGATAATGAGTTGAAGTCGATAGGAAAAGACTCGTCACATGAGGGCCTTAATGTATCCCACATCAATGACACGAAACAAGTAACAATATTTGATGTAGGTCAAAGTAACAAGTGATTCAGGACTGACCAAAGGATGGTCGACGCAATAGAAGGATTTCCGGGTTGAATTTCTCTTTGAACATATTGACGACACGACAACTGTCTTGGAAATACTGACTCAACAACAAGGATCACAGACCAATTTGTAATCTTATAGGAGTATGATCAGGAGACAAGTGGATTTCCAACCTAGACATAAGGCGAGTGAAAGGGTGTCATGTTCAAAAGCGACTCTTCCATGGAATACAGGTTTATACATATTTCTTTCCCAATTTTTCCCCCACCATTTCTAGCGAGTACCTCTTTATTTTTACGCAAGCTTGAGGAGGATAACATATGCTTGTAATGTAAGCTCATCCTTCGGACGAGTCCCTCGGAGTATGTTTAACGAACCCTAGGAAGGATTGGTTTGGTCCCATATGGGCCTTTTGATGTTTGTTTTACGAGTCCAAAGAAAGAAAATTCGGGGGTTTTTCATGTTTATAGAGTCTAAAAACCACTTAAAGAGAAATCTCTCAGTTCCTTTTTCGTAAAGTGGTCTGATGAGACTAAAAAAGAGATAAACTATTGCTCAACAAATGTTTTCTTCAAATACTTTAACGAGCGTGAAGAGAACAAGGTCACTCAGCAATCGTTTCATGTTTAGAGAGTCTAAAAAGAGCTTAAAGGAAACTCCAGTGGGTTCCTTTTTCGTATAACCTTTACGAGTCCAAAAAAGTGATAAAAGTATACTCGGTTACATTCTCATTTATTTACGAGCACGAGAAAGAACAAAGACTAATCTCGGTAACTTATTCTCATGTATTTACGAGCATGAGAAATAACAAAGACTAAGCTCGGGATTGTTTTCATTTTTACACAAGCTTTAAAACAAAACAAAACTATGCTTGGACCTGGTTTCATTTTTTACGCAAGCTTGAACCAGAGGAAACTATGCTTGAGGTAAGTGGTTTCATTTTTACACAAGATTGAACCAGAGAAAAACTATGCTTGTGACTTCCCAACGCATAACCCAAGGAAGGTTGGTACTTAGCCCCCAACTTAAGAAACTAGTGGCTCTAAATTCAACATGAAGTCTAGAGGCTGAAAGCATTGCCCCCCCCCCCAAGCTTCATTTCTTCCAACTGCAAAGGTGGAGGAAAGGAAGCTTCAAATACTAGATGAAGGACTTGACTCAACAGAGAGGGGGAACTTGTTTCATTTTTTAATGAGCCTGACACAGGAGAAGAACTATGCTCGTGACTCTAGGTGTAATCCCCAGACTTAAGTTTCATTTTTTAACGAGCTTGACACAGAAACAGGAACTATGCTCGTAACCTCTGTTTCATTTTTTAATGAGGTTGCCACAGAGACGCAAAACTATCCTCACAACTGGTTTCATTTTTTAATGAGCTTGAAATCAGAAAACCATGCTCAAGGTTGGTTTCATTTTTTAATGACCTTGAAATCAGAAAACCATGCTCAAGGTTGGTTTCATTTTTTAATGAGCTTGAAATCAGAAAACCATGCTCAAACTCTTCTTGATCACGGCTTCCAAGAGGACAGTGCTCTGGAAGGATACCATGTCAAGGGACAAAACTCAGTCATGGCTTCCAAGAGATCTTCATTTGACAGAAGAAGCACACTCTGGAAGGAACACATGTCGAGGGTTGCGACAGGAGTAAAGAGATCAAGCTCTAACAACCCTATCGAAGAGATAACTATGTCAACTACTGGATCTAAGTCATCAGAAGTTGAAGCCATGGGTGACAATGCCACATAATTAACATGTGGTGGGGGTGATACTGTCTGCGTATAAGAACCATTTAGGGAGGTAATCCAGTCAGGACCGATGAATGGAATTTGATCAATAGTCACAATTCTTCCATCGTGAGGGAAATATATCACACGAAAAAGAGTGGATACAATAGCTTTCATGGCATAGACATAATCCCACCCAAGGAATAAAGCGAAATCCAAGGGATCTTGGACTACCATGACATCAATAAAGATAGTTTTCCCTCCCAAAGTTATAGGAAACTTGGGAAGGGTCCCTAAAGGTTGATTGGTTCTTCTGTTAAAAGATAACAGATTCTATGTAACCGGCGCAAGTGGAGGATAACCCAAAGCTTACCAAGCAATAGAGGACAAAATACTAACAGACGAACCTTCATCCATCAATGTTTGAGGAACGTCCCGACCACAAACCTGTACTATAATCTGCAAAGGAATGTAAGAGGGAAGACGAGGTCCAGTTAGCACACCCCAATCAAAATGGATGGCCTCATTACTTGGAGGGGGTTCTACGGGAGAAGGAGGAATACCCCTCGGCACAGGAGATTCTGTATCAACGAGAAAAACATGGGCAGTATCGGGTTTACTCTCTAGCGGGACAGTAGGATCGACCGATGGAGAGATCAGATCGACCACTTGAGTTTCATTCTCCAAGGAGAGAATGGGGTCGACAAATGGAAATGGATTGACCACTTGGGTGACACTCTCTAATGGGAGAGTGGGATCGATCGAGGATGGGATCAGACCGACCGCTTTAGTTTCACTCTCTAATGGGAGAGTGGGATCGACCGACGATGGGATCGGATCAACCACTTTGTTAACACTCTCTAAAGGGAGATTGGGATCGACCAAGGATGGGATTGGATCAACCACTTTGTTAACACTCTCTAAAGGGAGAGTGGGATCGACCGAGGATGGGATCGGATTGACCACTTTGTCAACTGGTTCAATTAAGGACGTGACCAGATTGACCACTTGATCAACCGAACTGACCAACGGGGGAACCAGATTGATCATTCCATCAACTATAGGAGGGTCAAGAGTAAGCTTGTGATAAGCGGTTGGAAGTTGAGGCTATGAAACAGGTATGTCAGCTTCCAGGAATTTCGAGGCTTCTTCCATATAAGGGAAAAGGTGAGTTAGATGACTCCCTTTGAATAACATACACAGGAACTTGACTCTACTTTTCTTCTTCTCAACGGTATCTTGACTAATTGACGGGAGGTCATCAACATGTTGTTTAGAGGCTGATGACACGGGTTGGCGAGGGTGTGTAAACCAAGCTTCTATAACCTTGGATAGACCAGGGAAATCCTTAAGAAGATGGATACCCTTACAAAGCATGCAAGGGTACTTGGGATTACGATTTGTTTGGGTGATCTTGACATCATCAACACTCCCAGCACGATTAACAGTAACTAGTTGTTTTCCAACATGTTTGACAGTGGTTGGAAGTTTGGATCCTTGCTTAATTTTCTTCTTCTTATTCTTTCTTTTCTTCTTCTTCTTATTCACCAAGTTACTAGCTTCAGAACTTTCACTCGACGAAGAAGATGAAACAGAAGGCAACCTTGCAAGCGAAGAAGGTGAAGAAGACCTTACTGGTGAAAAAGGTGAAGGATCAACATGAGGTTGATGCTCTTGGGGGGAAGTGCTTACGACCAAAGCACTTACTGCATTCAGGATTACCTGAGTGGAAAACAACCATACCGGTAATCCAATTGTGAGACCTGGAAGGCTCAAAGTAGCGATGTGAGGAGGACCAATGTTTCCGTAAGAAGGAAAAATAAAAGGTTCCCCTGGAAAAGGGGTTCCTTCATTGGTCGTTCCGGGAACTAACGCCATTAAAACAAAAATCCAACCTAGAGTCTGCTAGAGAAAACAAACAGCACACGCTAAAAATCTAGTAAGCAAGCAAGCAAACAAAACCTTTTCACAATGAGCACACTAGTTGGTGATGAAATCCAACATCGTGAGAACAAAGTAAGAATGGGTTGAGATAGAACGGGTGGAAAAGTTACATTGACGACCTGCTTAACGGAATTACACCCTGGTGCAAGCTCCCACACATAATCATGGGTATACCCTCCAAGGAGCCCGAGTGAGTTTGGCCAACGTCAATTCCAGGTACCGTGAATACTTTCCCCTCCACAGACACCTCGTGTAAAGAACCTAGAGAGATAGGCCACTAAGGTTACCAATTACTACAATGATGCCTGGGGAAACAGTCGACAGTCCGATCCACGCGCAAAGGCAGGGTATCTAGCCCGAAATCAACTTGAAAGGCTTCCACTCATAAATGTGGGTATACCTTCAAGCAACCCCCATAATACGCACAATCTCTCCACCAAGACCAATAAAGCAGGGTGAGTAACTATGCCATTCTTAATGCGACCTCACGATTGACCCTTGTGTGAGAAGGGCTTCCAAGGACAAAATGTAGTAAGTGGATTTAACTCTCCCTATCACAAGATACTATGTTTGTTTGCAGCTTTTGAAAGTTATCTTTCACACCTATTCCAAAGCCCTACAACTAATCTAATGTAGGTTTGCTACCAAAAAATATAAAAATGTCTAATCAATTTTTATAAGTGCTTTATTTTTAAGGTTGTTGTTACTCAAAAGGAAGATGGCATGGACAATATGGTGTTTTGACCGACTCGAAATTTAGGCAAAGAGATGAAGATGCAATATTTTCATTTCGATGAGAACTACGCTACAAGAAGGAGAAAACATTTATCATTCCCAGATGCGCAATGTACCAAAATCTTAAAACTCATCA
The DNA here is from genome assembly GCA_009831015.1 of Picea engelmannii. NCBI lineage: Eukaryota > Viridiplantae > Streptophyta > Pinopsida > Pinales > Pinaceae > Picea > Picea engelmannii. The sequence continues at coordinate 95,621 of ML800153.1, forward strand.
ATATCAATATTCTCAAGAAATGAGAAAAAAAGACTGTACACCAATGCACGATTCATGGCCCCCCCATGAGGGGGAAAATTTTTCATAATTTAAGATCAAAAAATGCCAAGAATCATGCAATTCCGCTACTTCAAATGCAAGGATGCCCCCAATCCAATATAAATCAATAAATTAAATCTTTTTGTTTCAAAAATTTCACTAAAAGTACTAATGAACTTTCTTAAAACAAAGAAACCCAAACTAAAAGTTTTATTTTAAAGCGAACTATTCAGAAGAAATATGATCTTTCCCTAAACAATTCTAAAGAAAACACAGGCTTTGGAGTTGAAAGACACTCAAATCAAGAGGATAATCCTTCAAAACCAAACAAAGCAAAGATGGCTAAAAGAAACTCAAAGAATGTTTAAGCAGACTATAAACAGATCAATATAGGCTCCAAAAGTTCAATCCAACTGATCAAAGCAAAACTGGGTCATCAAAAGATGACAAGACCCAATCCAAAAAGTTTACAAACAAGTTCGTAGCCTAGCAGTAGAGTACAGTGCGAGAATTAGGTATTCTCGCAGGCTAGACACTGGTAGGGTGCGAGAAGTTCGTATTGGATCTAACAGCAGGGTGCGAAAATCAATGGTTTTCACAGACTGTAGAGAGGTACAGTGTGAGAATGTCTGTAATCAAAGAAAATTTTGAAAAAGGACAAGGAATCTAAGTGAACTTCTAGATCCAGAGAGTCTGGATGGATATCCCATAGACTCAAAAACCAGAAAACAAGCAATCAAAGGAAGGGAAACTAGACTAACTAGGAAACAATATGTTCCCCAATGGAGTCGCCAATTTTGTTATTGGATAAATCGGTAGGTGCGGACACCAACTGATCTCCCTAGATCCACCTAGATCTAGAACAAAACACACCAAAACATGATGCTTTCCTTAAGTTTTAGATATTGAATTTACTAAATAAAGAGGGATAGGTGACATACCATTTAAACGTCGCTTCCTCTCACCATTTCCATCCTAGCTTCGTTCCAACGCTCATACAATGATGAATCTGCAAAAGAACACAACCAACCAAAGTGATAGTAATAGCACAAACTCAATATAAACCTATGTATGTGATCAAGGAAACATACAATAAAACACAATAAGCTTTATAGGAAAGAATCATATTATTGTATCATATTAAATGTGAAAGAGAGATTACAACCATGGCCTTGATGTCGTAAGGTCCCTTCCAACTGTCCTTCGTTCCCCACACACTTCTTTCTCCAAGGATTCTGAAACCATGGATCTAATAGCTACTCACAATCTATCTTGACAAAGCAAATCTCAAAGCCACTCTAACCAAGCTAACAATCCCAAGCCAAAAACAACTTAGCCCTTCTCCATGAGAGCTCCTCTCCTTTTATAAGCTGAAGAGGATAAGGTGAGGAGGTTAGGATGATCCCACTAAATCATGAAAGCGAGTAAGATCCAAACCATTCGGATGCCACCTCACCATGGAAGTTTCTCCTTCTAGAAGATTCGAGAAAACGCTCATTTTTCCCACATGTAAGCATTCTCACACCCTGCCTATAGAGAAGACTGAAAACTCCTCGTGACCTAGCTATGATGCAGCCTATGAGAATCAGGCATTCTCGCACCCTAGCTATAATGTAGCCTACAAACTTTCTTTTTTATAGGGTTTTTACAAAGGAAAATGCAACTTCTTTTCTCAGGAAAAGTTCTTCTCCCTTCCTTCTTCAAGAACTCAAGCCACTGACCCATCCAAAGGCAACAGATAGGTTTACATCATTAACGGTCATAGGGATGACGAAAATAATGTGTAACAGTTGCTACAACCATTAACCATCCTTGAGTGGAAGTGGGAAGTGGTGACAATGGATTTCATCATAGGATTACCCAGAACAAACAAACAACATGATTCCATCATGGTGGTGGTATATAAGCTCACGAAGGCCGCCCATTTTATTCCATTGAAGACTACTCACAAGGAAACTAATGCAGTTGATATTTATATGAGGGAAGTGACACGCTTTCATGGAATACCCAAGACAATTGTGTCTGATAGAGACCCAAAGTTTACCTCAAATTTTTGGAGAGGATTATTCAAGGGGTTCGGAATGAACTTGAACTTCAACACAGCTTATCATCCCGAGTCTGATGGACAAACAGAAAGAGTAAATCAAGTGATAGAAGATATGTTAAGAATGTATGTGATGGACAAACCATCTAAATGGGAAGATTATCTACAATTGGTATAATTTTCCTGCAACAATGGGTATCAAGCATCACTAAAGATGAGCTTGTTTGAAGCACTTTATGGTAGAAAGTGCAATACCCCAGTAAGTTGGGACAACCTAGTTGATAGGGAGGTGGTTGGGCCAGAGTTGTTCAGGGAAATGGAAGAGCAATTGTTAAAGATAAAGCTAAATTTGAAGGCTCCCCAAGACAGGCATAAAAGTTATGCATACAAAGGCAGAACCTACAGGGAGTTTAAAGTGGGTAATCATGTTTTCTTAAAGGTGAAAACCAATAGAAGTTCCCTGAAGCTAGTAAATTGTTCCAAGTTGGCAGCCAGATATTGTGGGCCATTTGAAATCCTAGAGAGGATTCGCCTAGTAGATTATATGCTTGTGTTTCTTGCATCTATGTCTATATATAACGTATTTCATGTATCATTTCTCAAGAAGTATATATCTTATGCTAATCATGTGATTGATTGGAATGTGATTCAGGTGGAGCAAGAAGGCGCTTTGCAAGTGCAGCCTGTGCACATATTGGAGTAGAAGAGCAAGAAAATCCAGAATCGAATCAGAAAGCTCGTAAAGGTTCAGTGGACCTGGTACGGTCCCGAGGACGCAACATGGGAGAATGAATATGCTATGCGGGCAGAGTACCCACATATTTTTGAAGATTTTGGAAATCTTGTTGTTGTTGTGTAAATAAGTTTCACTAATGAAAATGCAAAAATAAGGGGAAGGGATTGTAACACCCCAAGGTCGAGCCCCTACTGAATTCTAATTATGTTTATAGGCTGGTGAGACAAGTGTTTATAAGCTAGAGGAATTATGTGTTTATTAGGCTAGAGAACCAGATGTTAAGGCCAATGAGCCTGATTTTGTATATGTAAATACTCACATCATTAATAAAATTACATCATTGCGTGTAGATCGACCACGAAGAAAGAGTTTATGGGCGACTAAGATCCACTAGGTAGGGAAGGGGATAAGTGTCTAGGAATAGGGGCTAAGCTAGAGGGCTTACCTCTAAAGGAATAATATTATATTATTATTTCCTAGAGGCTAAGGTTTGACATAACCATGTTGTCCTAAGTTTCTGGGGAAAGGGAACAAGTGTTAATTGGAGCTCATGCAGCTTCAGGAAGACATGTGTCAACCTCGACGCATGCATTTTCTAGGTGGGAAAGACAATTCGTCGGGGGTTCCCCTCACCATTCTCACCACTCTCACAACGTGGGAAATGGTTGCTACTCTGGAAATAAGCCATACTCCCCACCGATGCACGCACTGAAACTAAGCATTCATGCAACCAGCCATTGCCTCCACCATCGATCTCTACAACTTCTAAAACCTGCTCACCTGTGTTGTGAAGCTAAAAAATTTTCTTGTGAAGCACAGAATGACTGCGTATTGTCTGAGCCATATCGCACCTTAGCCTTTGTTGTTGCTACCCGCATTTTCTGGACTAGTGTGGCTTGTTTTCATTACCAGAACCTTACCAAATGTTTCTACAGAGGTTACCAGCTGGACTTAGGAGTTGAATAGAAGAGGCAGGTTGTCAAGCCTGTGAGCAACTCTCTCCGGGTGAGAGAGTGTGTTGGGGAAGTGAGTTCTCCTGAAGGGAGTCCCATAGCAGCTACAGTACTCTGAGAATTTCGATCCAGCATGTTTATGAAGCCCTGGAAGGGAGGTGGACAGTTGATGGACTTGTGATAGTGAAGGTGTACACTCCTGGGGTGGAACATGTGTGTGGGGAATGAGGCTCTGTGGGTTGTGGGTGTAAGTGGATCCGGGGAGAAAATCCTTCATGTTGATCTGTGCGACTTTCCTATTGTCCTTCCCAAGCCTAGGAATTCCTTTCCCGATGGAGTTTAGTCCCATCTCGGGGGTGACTCACTATTGAGCGTGATTAGCAGCGTGGTCTAAGGCTGGGAGGTTTGTTGAAGGTTTGCACGTAGTTGGTGGTCATCTATTAAAAGATAAGTAACAAATATTTGTTCTCTGTATGATGTGTATCTTGAAATCAAGTTATAATGTTATGAGAATTGTCTATATATATTGCATGTATGTTTTAATGTTTTTTCTGCATGAATAGGTGCATGAATAGAATGTTATAGTTGTTAAAATTGCATTAGATAGATATGTATATAAATATATATGAATATCAGATGTTATCTCTATTTATTCCTGTTAAGTTTTATATGTGAATATTTCCGCAAGTTTATTCGGTGGCATGGCCTGGCCTGTTTGTTTAAGGTCAGGAACGGTCACAAAATGGTATCATAGTAGAAAGATGTTTCCGTTGTGGTGTTTCTCGGCCTGTTGGGTGGTTGGGGACGTTACAGTTGGGGTTCTTTCATCTTAAGTGATTCCTACAAATAATATGAGGCATTTAATGCATTAGTTCGGTCTCTAACTCCAAGAAATTGTCCCCAACTGCAACAACTCCACTTTTTCAAAAGGTTGGATGGAATTCCTCAGTCGGATCTCTTATCCTTGTAACCAAGAAAGAAAGCCCTCGTTTTGTCCAAGAGGTCTTTGGTTGGTAATTTTAGAGGTATGTGACCTAGTCCAAAGGTTGTGGACACATGGGTCGCGGAGCATTGGTCTCTAAAAATTAATAGTCAATTTTTTGCATGTGCCTCTAGCTAAGGATTTGATGCAGAATCATTTTTCCTCCAAAGTCAAGCACATTTGACTAGGCCTAGGGGTATTTAATTTAATTGTTAAATTGTTTGAAATTCCTACATTTATGGAATCTAGAAGGATGTGTAGGGTTGAGATAGAGAGTCTGATAGAGAACTCTGATACAAAGGGTAGTGGAAGTTAATCCAGATCGGTCATTGAAAAGCGACCAGGAGAGAGATCTATCATCCATCGAAGCAATCATTTTGGAGTCTATTGCAACACCACGACCAAAAATTATCGACATAGAGGATCGAGGAATATTCCTTTGTCGCATTGATTGATGTGAAGAGATATAAACAGTCTGACCATGATAGATTGACGACGAGGATTGGAGGTTGGAATACTCCAAGGAGAAATATGGATTCTCCCTCCTGTGATGATCGACGGTGGGAGATGAAAGTTCCGACAGTCTATAGAAAATAAAGACGATGGTGCTAAGCCCAAGAATGGAAGTGTTGGGAAAAAGAACTAAGACTAAAATCACTTAAGTGGATAGGTCATGGTCACAGCCATTGGTTGCATAGATTTGGGAAAGAAGTTTAGAACCCAGATTTAGGAACTAATGGTCGACGGTGAAATAGAGGATTTAGAACTATGTTCAAGGATTTTGGGCCTGAATTAAGGATTGAAGGCAGCTCGAATTCTAGACCTAACTTGAATTTAATTACAAATTCTGCACTTATGGGGAAAATAGGATGGGAGGTCATCATTTTTTGTATCAAAGAAAACAAAATTTGTTTTCATTGAAGAGAAAGGAGTGCTCTTATAGGTGATTGTTAATCTCATTAATGGTCTTCGAGAAGATTTCTTCGGGAGTTAATTAGAACAGAGGAAATATGTAACAGAAGATTGTAGCTAGCATGGGATTGAGTTGATCCAGAGGGAGCATGTATATAAGAGTATATCAGAAACTACAGAGACATTGTGACATGAAGTTATCCATTCAAGTGCATTGAATGTGGAAGACAATATCATGAATAGATATTATAGGTAATGGTTAATATTAACTCTGGTTATGAAGAATTTTGAATGCAGGTAGCAAAGAAGGAACTGATAGCGTCAATACAGCCAAGGAAGTTGTGATAGAGAGAATGTGGAGCTCGTATAGGATAACAAGAAGCTTTTGGTAGAACCTTACAGCATAAAATGTTATAGATACTTCTAGCTGAAAGTTAGAGGTGAAGAGGACAATAGAAGTTCTCAAAGAGTGTGAGTAGGTGCAGAGCCAGAGGAGAGTAGAAGGAGTGATCTTAAGGATCCAGTGGAGAGAACTAGTAATACCAAAATACCAAAGATCATGTGAGGTATTGGGTATAAGGTAGAGGAGACTTGTTATTGAGGCTTGATGCAACTCACAATGGACTAGGAGAAGTTCACAAGAGAATAAATAGAGATGACTATGGATGGTCGTGTCAAAGGTTCGGAGAGAAGCCACATCAGAGGAAAGAGGATGTTGAAGCAGTTGGTAGAATAATGAGTCAAGAGGAGATTGAGAGAGAAATGGTTGAGTTGAAATCACGACTTACTTATATAAGACAACTTCTATAGAAGAAATTAGAGGAAAACTAGAGACAATGATGGAATTTGAAGAGGAGAGTCAAGTGGCATGTAATGCAATTATTTGCTAGGAAGATGAGGAAAATATTGAAAAGCTTGAAGCACGGATTAAGTTCTTTACTGAAGGAGGAGAAACTTAGAGGAGTTGAGTTTAGACAGAGGTCACTGGAAGGAGAGGAAGTTCACTTATGTGAGCCAGAGAAAACATCATTCATTAATGAAGAATATGAAGAAGAAGAGAGACATGTTGAAAGTCTCATGAACTACTTGGGAAGTCTAGATCAACATGAAGATGTGCCTAAAGAATAATCAAATTAGGCTAAAGAGCCTTATGTTTTTGAATCTAGCATTGTGTGTGTGTTTGCAGGTGTTGAAGAAAGTGAAGCCAAACATAATCAAACATCTTTCATAGAGAACAAAGCAACAACATTGTCTCATGAAGATGATCAATACCTATATCACTTGTTATTAAGTGATGCAGATATGGAAAATAGTTGCAAGAGCCTGTTGCAATGAACAAAGAAAAGTTGGAAGGAAAACACTCCGATATAGTTCTCACAAATTTTGAAGGAGAGCTAAGGATGTTGGAACACCGGTTAATCAATCCAAGGATTGATGAAGAAGACTTTATGATAGTTACAAGTACAGAGTATTTAGAAATGCATAGTTACAACATTGAAGAAGAGAAGATTAAAGGACAAGACATAGAGTTTTATTGTAAAGATATAGTCTTTCTATAGCAATCAAGTGATAGTGATGATGAAAACTGCAAAGAGTTTGTGGATTTAGTTCAAGTTGATTCTGAGGAGAAGATTGGAGTGCCTAATGGCCATGGCATGAATGAATATTAGAGTAAGAATATTAAAGATATAATTCAGGTTTCCACAAGGAATTTGGAGGGGAAACTGAGTATCTCAAACATTTATAGATGGAGATATAAAGAAGAAGAAATGCAACAACCAGCCAGTGAACAACAACAACTTTGCATCAATGTTGTGTACCAACAAGAAGACAAACTGGACATGGAAATTGAGGAGATGAGGATGTTGATGATGAAGATGTCTCAAAGAAGGTGTACTGAAGAAAATAAAATAATCAATAGCAGGGTAAAGTTCATTTTTCAAGTTTGCATCAGAAGGGCAAATGGGAAGTTGCATGCAGCAACAAGGCAGTAGCAAGACAACAAGGAGAGTGGATAGCAGCATAAATTTTGGGACCCAGGAGGACTATAGCTAATGGAACTCATGATGAGAAGATCATGAACATTTGTTTTCCTTGGGAGGCTGATGCGGGAGAATTTTTCCTCCAAATTCAAGCACATTTGACTAGGCCTAGGGGTCTTGAATTTAATTGTTTAATTGTTTGAAATTCCTATGTTTTATGGAATTCTAGAAGGATGTCTAGGGTTGAGATTTGGTTGAGAATATATGATTGTAATTAGATCTATCTTGTTAAAGAAGATTTGAGAGTTGCGAGGAATTAGAGAGATCTTAGGGCTAAGTTATAGATCTCTTGAGTATTTTGTGGATCTAGAGGATCCTAGGGATTGTAAGTGAGGATTTTATGGATTTGAACAAATTCTGGTTCAGAATCCTTTTTGTATAAATGTTGTGAGCCTAACAATCAATAGCCTATCCATCCAACGAGAGAATCGGGCTAGAGTGTGAGAGTGTGAAAGGCTATTAGAGGAGAGAGGCCTTATGTAAATAATATGTGCAATAGGTGTACAATAGATTAATGGAATCACTTTATTTTGAGTGTTACATGGAATTGGTGTATTAGACCTATGTTAATTATGTGTGACGAATGGTGGAATTCCAGACCAGACTCTATAAAGTGTAGGTACAGGTATCAAGTGTAAGACACATGTATGGATCGTGATATATTGTTGATCACGACAAGATTAATAATGATCCTTTGAATCGTAGTGAGATCGATGCTCTAAAATCGATAACGAGTCAACTGAGGTTGAATTGTGTAGAGTCATGGAGAAACAAAGTTGGATTCAATTTGGTGCATAGGTGGGTCAAGAAACCAACAAAAAAAATCCTTTGCAAGTGATGAGAAATAAGGATCATCAAATCGAGATCAATAGTCGATCATGGTCGTCGATTATGTGCCAAGACTTTTCATTCTTAAGTTAAGAAAAAACGAACGAGATTAGATCTTAAGTGGAGATCTATCTAGATCGATGGTTCAGAAAGTGTCTTTCAAATGGAGATCAATCTGAAGAGTCTTAGAGCCTTTTAGAATTGGTGTATCGGAGTAGAGTAGCTGAAAGCAGTCCGATAGAAAGAAGTTTGATTGACGATGCATATTGGGCAATGGAAGAAGATCGACGATACAAAGCGGTCCAAGTTTAGAGTCCAAAGACTGAAGGAACTCCAACAGAGCAACACCGATAGACGACTGAGATCTATTCGGAGTGGAGTAGATCAATGGTCACCAGAGTGACACATGGCAGCAGACAAAGACCAGGACGTGGCATCAACGAATGAGAAGTAGACATGTGGCGGAGTGGCGACAAACGAAAAGTGGATGTGTGGCAATTCAATCCATGAGTGAGAATTTGACACATGGCATCCACATGTAATTCCCTTTGACGAAGGCTTGACGTAGTGTAAGCGAAGGTAGGTGATTTGGGACCATAGATCTTATGACAAATCAACGATGGATAAGCTTATAGTTATCATAGTCTGAAGGGACAGTGTAAACCTGTCGGAATGGGTGTTTCATAGTGTTGAAGCTCGAGCGAGTATGATAGAGAACTCTGATACAAAGAGTAGTGGAAGTTAATCCAGACCATTCATCGGATATGACCAAGAGAGAGATCTATCATCCATCAGAGCAATCATTTTGAAGTCTGTTTCAACATCGTGACGCAAAGTTATCAACGGAGAGGATCAAGGAATATTCCTTCGTCACGTTGATTAATGTGCAAAGATATAAATCATTTGATTACTATATATCAACGGCGAGGATTGGAAGCTGGAATAATTTGAGAAGAAATATGGATCATCCATCCCATGACGATCGATGATGGGAGATGAAAGTTTCAACAGTCTAAAAAAAATAAAGACGATGGTGCTAAGCCCGAGAATAGAAGCGTTGGGAATGAGCGCTAAGACTAAAAGCGCTTAAGTGGATAGGTCGTGGTCACAACCATTGGTCGTGTAGCTTTGGGAAATAAGTTTAGAACCCAAATTTACGAACTAATGGTCTAGGGTGAAACAAAGGATTTATAACTTTGTTCAAGGAGTTTGAGCCCCAATTAAGGATTGCAGGAAGCTCAAATTCTAGAGATGAGCAGAATTTAATTATGAATTCTGCACCTGTGGGGAAAACAGGTCTGGAGGTCATCAGGATTTGTTATTTTTCTTTTTATAACTAAGGAAGCGTGGGATCTAATATTTATATCTAGGTCATATTTCATGGGTTCTAAGGGAATGCACTTGTCCCCATGGACCCTAGATTGCAATCTAGAACAAGAAATTATTGTAGATCCTATTTGGGTTAAATTACCTCTCCTCTCGCATATTTTATGAGATGATAGCTCACTTAGAGGGATTGGGAATAAATCAAGACATTACATTGATCATGAAGAACCAATAGGGAATTTATACTATTGCACATGAATATGTGTGGACGTTGACTTGGAGAAGGGACTCCTTTAAGCCCTGCAAATCAATATCAATGGGTCGAGTCATCAACACACATCAGATTTCGAGTAGATTCTATTTAAATGCATGGCTTGCCATGCATATGAACACTTTACCAAAAATTGCCCAAAAATTCATGTAGAACATCCTTCTTCATAGCAGTAGGTAAATCAACAATCAAGGAAGGAATCAAAGTTCAAGACAATCTGAAATAGAAGAAGGAACTCCGAGCAAAGAATGCCAAAAACATCTCAAAAGGATCCACGTTCTTCAAGCATTGATCCACCTTCTTCAAGCATTAACAAATATGAAGTACTTCATAACCTAAAGGAAAAAATAATTCTAGAAAATGCAAAGGAAGTAGTAAATTGGAAAACATGAGGAAGGAAGTTGAAAAGGAGCAAGTAGCATATCTTAATGATTAAGCTTGCCCAAATAGTGGATATGATCCACTCCCTAAATACTTGTCTCAATGCACAAGAAGAAGAGGAGGTTAAAGAGGAGGAAAAAAAGAAAGACTCATAAGAGGCAGAGGAAGAAAGTGAGGAAACAAAGGAATCAAAGGAAGAAGAAAGGGACACAGCGCAGCAAGAGGAACAAGAGGTGGAACTAGAATTACAGGTTCAACCTGTGCCTTATAAATCCTTTTTTGAAGCTCTAAAGAAGACATCAAATCCCTCTCCCCTCCTACAAGGGGAAGAAAATCTAATTGGGATCGGAGAATGAAAGAAGTGGAAATTAATATTCAGAAGAGATGCCAGACAATCATTGAACATCTTCTTCTAGCTTATTTATGTATTGTTTTTTAGATTTTCTTTGTCACTAGTTTGTGAGAATTTAATCGTGTATTCAAGAAATTGATAAGAAAAGTTCTAGTCTCTTGTGTAAGAAAAAAAAAATTGATAAGGAGATGTGTCATCCGATCTGAAGTGGATCTGGTGGTCCATTTCATGAGATCATCATGAATACATAACATAATTCCATATCTCCATAATAAACAATATTTTATTTACTATCCATTTTACATATTTACTTCACATCATATGAAATACAATATGTGTATATAAATACATGTGGGGAATGATAAGTCATGTCCTTGACAAAGGTCATGACTTATCATAGACTTATCATTTACGTTATAATGCCTAATTACATAATAACAAACCTATAACAGATTATTGCATGATAAGAAATGTAATATACTTTCGGTATATTACAAGTCTTCCCCCCTTAAAAATGCTTTGTCCTCAAAGCATAGGGAATGAGAAACTCTTTTGATAGAATGACATTCTTTTGTAACTGCTATCGAAAAGTTGAAGATGCGAGGAAATATGACAATCGAAGTCTCGAGCAACACTGGCACATCGAAAAAGAATCAATCCATCCAAGGTGGATTTTTTCTGGAACTCTTCGATAATAAGATTCTGGATACGTTCTTCTTCGTTGACTTAAGGGCACATATATCATTGGATGCCTAGGAAATTTACCCTTCTTAATGTATGGTTTAGTCTTCTCGTGATTTACTTGAGTCATCATGATGATATTTGATTTTTTCTGTATTTATTGGTGCGATAACATCCTTCGACTGACCTATGACCTTATTAGTGGCGATCAACGATATGTCAACTTCAACTAAATCTGTGGATATTGCTTTACCGTAGAATTGTTTGTTGATATCGACTTCTGGAAACACCTCCACTGATACAAATTCATTGTTAAGAACATTAGGTTTTTCCATGTCGATCAAGTCAGTGCTAGTGCCCTTATCCATGGTTTGGGTTTTGTGTTGTGCCTTCCTCATATTCTTCCCTTTCTTCATGTCTACAAGTAGACTTTTATTATGATTTCTCAAACGAGAAATATCTTCATCTTTGTACAGTAGTTCTTTATTGATATTTTCAGACTCTTTTTATGAGTTCTTTTTATATTACTAATTTGTTGTTCTGACTCTTTTTTATGATTCCTTCTCTAATTATGAGTGTTTCTCTAATATGTTTGATTTTGCACAATTTCTTCATATTTGCTAATACTAATTTCATTCTTTTTTTTTTACTTTTCCATTAATTTTGTTTGATTTTATTTTTCATTATGATTTGAATTCGATGATAGAGCAAGGTGCTTTGAATTAATTTCTCGCGGCATTATTTTATTCATAAGGTTTTCGAAATCTATGTACTTTTTATCAACATCCATGGTAAAAGTACCTATAGATTTCAACCAAGAGTTCCCTAGGACTACATCAACTTCCTTGGTTTGTAACACAAAAAAATTGCATTTTGGGGAGTACTCATTGATGTTTAATTCTAAATTATTAATCTCATCATCATACTATTGTGTAAGAGCTCTTTTAACTTCCTCTTCCGCAAGTTGTAATTTATTTGTCACTTTAATATCAATATAGTTCCCTAGCAAGGTCAATGGCAATGCTTACGGTCTCATTGTGGATCCTCCCTAACATACATATAACAATATTGATTGGTTCCAAAACATACCCAGAAGTGAATTGAACCTTATTTTCCATTTCATTCATTATGAAATACTTATATTAATACTTATAAAGTAATTAATATTATTGAAGTGTATTTTACTTTTATATTAATACTTTAAATAAAGTAATTAAATATTATTTCCCAATTTTCAAAATACTCCTTATGAAATACTTCTCCTTCTATATCAATTGTTGTTAATAAGAATAATAATATAAAAAAAACTATTGGCCAATGGTTTACCAAAACCACAGGTTAAGGAAATACCATGGGTCAATGGTTTACCAAACCACGGGCATGTAAATCACCAACGGTAAAATCGAATTTTTACCCTCCCTTCTTTTATTTTTTTAACTTTTACGTTTATACTTCTTTTCCTTATAGTATTTTCTCAACACCATGGGCAATTGCCATGGATTTTTTGAAACAACTGAACAACCAAAAAGTTGACAACGGGCCATCAGAAAGAGTTTGGTACCAAATGAAGTTATCTCCTTGACAAAGGTCATGACTAGACCAAAGATCATAACTTATCATAGACTTATCATTTACATTATAATGCCTAATTACATAATAACATACTTTAGGTATATTACACGATCCAATGATCCAATAAAAAAATTGTTTTGAAACAACATATCAACCATCTTTTTCATAAAAATATTCTCCAATCCTAATTAAAATAATAAAAAAAAAATTTCCTTAATGTGTTTATAGAATTGGTAAAGGGGGTCTATAATTTAGAAATCTCAACCATTAATAATATTTTTTTCCTAATTTGTTTGCGAAATCGGTTAAGTGTGTCTATAGTTTAGAATTATATTATAGTACTTTTGTATTAAACAAGTGTTGCATGGCAGCTGTTAGCGATCAAAAATGACTTGAAAATTATTTCCAAATCACATGATAAGAGGAGATTTAGGTAGAAGATTTATTTTTAGGTTTGAAAGTCATGAAGTCTTTGAGAAAGGCTTATAATCATATCAATTCAATAAAATGAGGATTTCACATCATAAAATAGACCAAAAGTAAATTTTAGCTTTCGGCAACTAAATGGTAATTTTATAGTGTTGTGAGCTGTCGAAAGTCAGGGCTTCCGGCAGCTAAATCAAATTTCCAAGCGCAAATGAGCCGCCGAAAGTGCAAAAGAGTATGTTTTTACTGTGCTGAGTCATCATTTTCAAATGATGATTCTGAGTGACTAGAGAATCATTTTGAGAAACGGGCAAAGGATTTTGTTACTAAAACCTCAAAGAACAATAACCTCTCTCAATTTTTCTACAGGTGTCATAGATTGGGAGAATCGAATTCATCTCTAAGCCCTAATTTTCGGATCTCAGAATTTCCATGTTTAAAACATGTTTTTGAAATGAATATACCGGGAAAATGAAAATGAATATCCAATAACTAAGAGAGGTTTTTGCTCACAACAAACCAATATTCAAAAACCTCTCTCATTTTTCCAAAATATGTTTTTATTTGAGAGATATAGGTGAATCTTTGAGATCAATATTTCCATAATTTTCAACAGCTTATCAGGGTTCACAAAGGTACTGTTAGATGTCGAATCCTTGGACTTTCGACAGCTTATCCTACTCTGTTTCAGGCACGTAAGCTAACGAAAGCACACATAACAGGGTAGAAAGCTACTATTTTTGCCTAGATCATGTTTTCTCGATTCCAAGACGCGTGGGAACAATTCTAAATGAAGGATAACAATTATGGGAGTACAGATCATACTTATTTTCAAGCTTTGGAGGCATTTGATGAAGGAATGATGCCAAATGGAATTTCTGTTGTTGACAGAAATCGCCCAGCCATCAAAGACAGATTTCAAAATCTGTGTTTTTCACCAAGAAGTTGCCAAATAATGATGAAAGCTGTTGATTTCGACTTATCATCATAAGATTAGATCATATAAGCTGAGATCCATTTTGATTATGTTTATTTTAGGTATTTCATATCCATTAAAATAGGATCTTGAAACCTTGATGTAAAGGCTATAAAGCCTAAGAGTTCTGAGAACCACAAGGGGGGGG
>ML800153.1:110321-156643 GCA_009831015.1 Picea engelmannii
GGGGACAGTCTGAGGACTGTGGGTTCTTTTCATAAAGACTTGTATATTTCATCCTTTAGAGATGTCCATTAATATATCTTGACATCGAGCTTCTTTCACTATGTTACTTAGTTTTCCATTTCCTTTATTTCCAAGTTTATGTATATTCAATGACAGAAGGTTGTCATCCCATATCTTCGTTGGTATACTAAACTTATATACTCTGCTTCTGATGTTTGTCTTAATTCCAGATAGTTTTTATCTTATTGGTGCATTCATAAGCTAAAGTTGCAAGTGTTTACTTGTTGGGTCTAGCCATATACTATATGCAATCTTATACATGTTTATGTTGGTGTGAAGAGTATTTCACCTATCATTACTAGCCATTCACATATACTATTGTTTAGGTATTTATGTCAGCATAGTAGGTCTTCTCCATGCTTCCACACATTAAAGTAAACTTGTTGAGTTACATAGTTGAAAGCCTTAGTCTTTCAAGTGACTAATGTATTTCTAATGAATATGAGTTTATAATGTCATTCGATCTGATCCTCTTTTCCTCCACATTATTGATATTTTAAAGTTACCAAGCTTACACCCTTCTACAGTCAGGGAGTGATTTCTTGGAGTGATAACAAAATGGCATCGTTGTCGAGGAACGGAAGTGAAGCGAGTTTCCCTAGGAGAATGACATAGATTTGTTTCTTGATGGAAAACAAGAGACAGACATAAGATTCGACTATAATCATTTGTCTGGCGACTCCACATTAAAGACTCCACTGGGGAGGATCCAGTTGACAGGAAGATGAAGTGGTTGAATTATAAACCCAGGTATCAATTCATTAGTCTTCTACATGAGCTTTTGTTATTCTTTATCATCTCCTTCATGCTTTTCCCTTCACATGTCAAGAGAATCATCTTTTGTTTTGTATATTTGGATCATCATCATCCTTCTTTTATATATCCATTTTTAGAAGAGGAAAGCTTGCAGCCTCCTTATGTTGTTGATGTTGATCATATTTCTTTACCTCAGCTTGTTCATAAAGATGAGCTTTGCATTCAAATCTCTCCTGAAATTGATCAGCCATATAACTTCAAGGAGGTCAAAACTGATTCAAAACCTTCTCAGATTTCAGTGACCATTGAGCCTTCCAATCAGCTTGTTACACCTCATGAGCATCCCACTGCTTTCCTATCTAAAATCAAGATGAAGATGTTCAAGCCTTTAAGGCTGCCATGTCACCTTAACCCTAATCCTCTTGACTACCTTGAATATCTTCCTAGGTTTTCTGGAGAGAATCAAGTTTCGGTTGAAAGGCACTTGGAATCCTTTGAAAATTTTGTTGATCGATTCGAGATTGTTCAAGAGGATGTTTTCTAAGTCTTTATTCAGAGATGCTTCTATTTGGTTTAAAGGTCTAAGAGTTGATTCCATTAGTTCTTGGATCGAGTTGTCAAATGCTTTTTTGAAGTATTGGGGTGAGAACAAATCTATTGATTTGTATCTCACCGATTTTTATGCATTGAAGAGAGAGGAGGACGAAGATTTCCCTGCCTTCAATCGAAGGTTCTACAACATTTATCATGATATGCCTTTGCAGATTCAGCCTACAGAGACTGCTACCATGATACATTATGTTATGGGTTTGCATTCAGAGCTTGCCCTCCTCCTATTAGAAAGGAAGTCTTCATCCTTAAGGTGTCTATTTGAAGATGCTCAAGGAGTGGAGGAGAATATACGTGCTTCCAGGAGGACCTGTGATCGAAATTGTTTTGAAAATCTACATGCACATGAGCAAACAAAATGTCGATATACTTCAGATTTAGAGCAGGATGGTAATGACCATGAAGCAGATTTAGAACAACAACAAGCATGTGAGCTCATTTCAGATTTAGTTCAGAATTCTTCAATATTTGTTGAGTACTCCAGAGACAGGTATGAGTCTGAAGTTCAAGATCAGTATGTAAACCAGAATCAATCTATGGTAACTGATGATTGCATAGGTAACTACATTTTTCTAGCTGACCACTATAGATATGATTTAAACTCTGTTTTGTCATTATCTAACGAGCATCATTCTGAAGAAATGATTGTTACTACCGATGATCAAGATCTAATTACAAAAGAATTAGAAAGTCCTCAGTTTTCTAGCAGAAAAACAGTCATGGTTGAGCAAGAGGCTACCATAGATATACAGTTGTTTCCTGAATATCAGCAGGTTTCTGACGTCGGTTTCAGAGACCCGGTGCAGTCTTCATAGAATGCTATATTTCAAAAAAATTGAAAGCTTCAGATTTTTTAAAATTATCAGTTTTCCCAAGTGAGTTTGGTTTTGTGAATAACTTCTTATCATTCTTGTTACACTTCAAACGTCAGCTATTAATCAGTGTGAATGATGAGATTATTTCAGTGTTAAAATTGCTTGGATGGCTGCTATGGAAATCACCATTCACTTAACCAATTATAGAACTATTTAGAGTAGAGTAGGGTAGGAAATAAGCTTGTTGCTCGAGCATTTCTTTTCTCCATTTTGCAGCATATGTATCTGTTATTTTGTGTGAATAAAGGCAGTCTTGAAGATTTACAGAGATCATATATACAGGTCATGAATGATTTTCAGAAAGAGTTGAATGGCATGCCCAATGAAATACTGACTCCGTGCCCAATGGAACACTAGACATTAAGTTCAGTTTTTATTTTCCAGGAAAGGCATTAGATCTGTGGTTCTTGGAAACCTCACAGGGAGGTATCCATCCCAGTTGGATCCAGATGTTAGCGATCAAAAATGACTTGAAAACTATTTCCAAATCACATGATAAGAGGAGCTTTAGGTAGAAGATTTATTTTTAGGTTTGAAAGTCATGAAGTCTTTGAGAAAGGCTTATAATCATATCAATTCAATAAAATGAGGATTTCACCTCATAAAATAGACCAAAAGTAAATTTTAGCTTTCGGCATCTAAATGGTAATTTTACAGTGTTGTGAGCTGTCAAAAGTCAGGGATTTCGGCAGCTAAATTAGATTTCCAAGGGCAAATGAGCCGCCGAAAGTGCAGAAGAATCTGTTTTTACTGTGTTGAGTCATCATTTTCAAATGATGATTCTGAGTCACTGGAGAATCATTTTGAGAAATGGACGGAGGCTTTTGTTACTAACACCTCAAAGAACAATAACCTCTCTCAATTTTCCTACAGGTGTCATATATTGGGAGAATAGAATTCATCTCTAAGTCCTAATTTTCAGATCTTGGAATTTCCATGTTTGAAAGATGTTTTTGAAATGAAGATCCCGGGAAAATGAAAATGAATTTCCAAGAACGGAGAGAGTTTTTTTCTCATAGAAAAACAATCTTCAAAAACCGCTCTCAGTTTTCCAAAATATGTTTTTATTTGAAAGATATAGGTGAATCTTTGAGAGGAATATTTCCAGAATTTTCGGCAACTTATCAGGGTTCACAAAGGTACTGTTAGCTGTCGAATCCCTAGAATTTTGACAATTTATCCTACTCTGTTTCAGGCACATAAGCTGACGAAAGCACATAGAACAGGGCAGAAAGATACTATTTTTGCCCAGATCACGTTTTCTCGATTCCAGGAAGAGTGGGAACAATTCTAAATGAAGGATACCAATTATGGGAGTACAGATCATACTTATTTTAAAGCTTTGGAGGCATTTGATGAAGGAATGAAGCCAAATGGCATTTATGTGCTTCACAGAAATCCCCCAGCCATCAAAGACAGATTTCGAAATATGTGTTTTTCACCAGCAAGTTGCCAAATAATGATGAAAGTTGTTGATTTCGACTTATCATCGTAAGATTAGATCATATATGCTAAGATCCATTTTGATTATGTTTATTTTAGGTATTTCAGATCCATTAAAATAGGATCTTGAAACCTTGATGTAAAGGCTATAAAGCCTAAGAGTTCTGAGAACCACAAGAGGGGGGGGAAACAGTCTGAGGACTATGGGTTCTTTTCTTGAAGACTTGTATATTTCATCCTTTAGAGATGTCCATTAATATATCTTGACATCGAGCTTCTTTCACTGTGTTACTTAGTTTTCCATTTTCTTTCTTTCCAAGTTTATGTATATTCATTGACAGAAGGTTGTCATCCCATCTCTTCGTTGGTATACTAAACTTATATACTATGCTTTTGATGTTTGTCTTAATGCCAGATAGTTTTTATCCTATTGGTGCATTCATAAGCTAAAGTTGCAAGTATTTACCTGTTGGGTCTGGCCATATACTACATGCAATCTTATACAAGTTTCTATTGGTGTGAAGACTATTTTACCTATCATTACTGGCCATTCACATATACTATTGTTTAGGTATTTTTGTCAGCATAATAGGAATTCTCCATGCTTCCACACATTAAAGTAAACTTGTTGAGTTACAGAGTTGAAAGCCTTGGTCTTTCAAGTGACTGATGTATTTCTAAAGAATATGAGTTTACAATGTCATCCGATCTGATCCTATTTTCCTCCACATTATTGATCTTTTAAAGTTACCAAGCTTACACCCTTCTACAGTCAGGGAGTGATTTCTTGGAGTGATAACAACAGCGTATTCCCTGCCAGGTTGGGATGGGAGTAAATGTGACCTAGTACAGACACGTGGCTAGAAAGTTGAAATACATGTGGTTTGCATGCAGAACATAGTTTTCTCGAATTAGTTCTTCCTGAAAAATATCAAAAATTATCAACATTTGAAAGGTTGTTGGACACAAAAATTATAGCATTACCGAAGTAGTAATTTATAAACTATACATACCAAAAATGTAATTTATAAAGTATATATCTAGTTTTATACATACGAAATATGTACTTTTATAATGGATCGCGGGTTGTCCGACTGGCAGGCTGAAAATTGGACATCTGATGTTATGTGCCCTACAAATAGCACCAACAATTCTGCAATACAGAAATTGGGCCTCTAATGTTCTCTGCAATACAGAAATCGAGGAGTAGAGTTGCGGACTATAGAAATTCATCCGAAATAAATAAATTATACATACGAAATATGTAGTTGTATAAAGTAGATATTTAGTTTTATAGATACAAAATTTGTACTTTTATAAAGTATGGGGATGAGATTTTATAGAGCATGCATGGAGCCCTCATTGCATACTTGGCCAGTTTTTGGATCGCGGGTTCTCGGGCTGGCGAGGTCAAAATTGGGCCTCCTATGTTTCGCGCCCTACAAATAGCACTGATAGTTCTGCAATATAAAAAATGACAGGTGGAGTTGCGGAGTATAGAAATTTAAAAAATGTAATTTATAAAGTAGATATCTAGTTTTATACATACGAAATGTGTACTTTTATAATGGATCGCGGGTTGTCTGGCTGGCAGGCTGAAAATTGTTCGTCTGATGTTCTATGCCCTACAAATAGCACTGACAGTTCTGCGATACAGAAATTGGGCCTCCAATGTTCTCTGCGATACAGAAATAGAGGAGTGGAGTTGCAGACTATAGAAATTCATCAGAAATAAATAAATTATACATACGAAATATGTAGTTGTATAAAGTAGATATTTAGTTTTATAGATACGAAATTTGTACTTTTATAAAGTATGGGGATGAGATTTTATAGAGCATGCACGGAGCCCTCATTACATACTTGGCCAATTTTTGGATCACGGGTTCTCGGGATGGCGGGGTTTAAATTGGGCCCCCGATGTTCCGTGCCCTACAAATAGCATCGATAATTCCGCGATATACAAAATGACAGGTGGAGTTGTGGAGTATAGAAATTTACCAGAGATTAATAATGTTTGTTATATAATAGAATAGTAATAACATCTGTTACACCGAATTAGTTTGCTTTAAAACTAAGGCTTTTCTTGGACAAAAAAGATATAGCATTGCTGAATTAGTTTTATTTGCACACGTTTTATAGAGCATGTATGGAGTGTTCATTCCATACTTAGGCAGTTTTTGGATCGCGGGTTCTCGGGCTGGCGGTTTCAAAAATGGGTCTTTGTTGTTCCATGACCTACAAATAGCATTGAGAGTTCCACGATATACAAATTGACAAGCGGGCTTGTCAACTATACAAACTTATTATAATAAAAAAATAATGTCAGTTACATATCTCTGGAAATTACATCAACATTTAAAACATCAATGTCGTTGAAGAACAAAAAATTAGCATAGAATAGAAGACAAGAAATGTAGCATATCCGAATTAGTTTTCTTTGGAACAAACAAGAAAGGTTCCTGGAAACCCAAAATTTAGTATATAATAAGTGCATTGATGAATCAATTTTCTTTGGAATTTATCAAAAATTAATAATGTATGTTACATGTTTTTGGAAATGTAAATGTGTTTGTCGTATAGACTGGGATTGGGGCTCTCGCGGACCATAAAAAGAAATAAGTACAAGAATTAGGAACGTCGAAAGAAGAAGTGCGCGACGGTAGAGAGGAAGACCTGAAAAGAAGAAATTGGAAGTTATGAGTCTTTGGTTACAGTTTTTTATTTAAAGAGGACATAAGTGGGTTGATAAAGAAAAGAAGATGAGAGCATAGACTTAAACTGGATTGATAAACAAAACAAGATGGCAGTATAGACTTACTATGAAGCCGATGCATTTTTTTTGTTGTCGCCGATGGGCAGTGGAGTCTTGTTGACCAGTTGTTGCCCTTCCTGGACGAGGTCGTCCATTCTCTGTTCGAACCATTCTTCGATGTAGCTTTTCAAGGGGTCTGTGTTGATTTCAACCCGGATTTCTATGTCGTAAAGGTTGTTTTCTAATTTCCTTAGATCCATTGAAATACTATGTAGACTCTGTTCAATTTCTTCATTGTGTGAGGCATAGTCTAGTACCCAACACTCGTGCTCATCTAGACGATGTTCAAGTATGTCGTAAAAAAATTTGAAAGACAACCCCTTTAAAATATCAACTTGTTCCTGGAAGGCTTCTTTGGTGACTGACAAGGATTTGAGAATTAAGTTAGGATCTTGAACCTCGTTGGTAGTTCCGGCTAAGTCCATCTGTAGCAGGCTTGTGAATAAATCTTCCTTTTCTAATATGACTTGTTTACATGATTTGACAATGAGATTCGGGTTGTCAACTTTCTTTTGTCGGCATGCTTTTACTTTTTTGGTGCGCTTTGGGGAGGGGAGTTTCTCCTGTCTTATTTCCAGTTCCGATGCGTTGACGAAATAGTTGGCAAAAGGTGCCAGTACCTGCTCACAGAAAAACTGTTCATTTTTTAAATTCGCCTCCAAATGTTCCAGCAAATCATTGGCCTTCTTTTCGAAGGAAACTAAATTTTGTGATGTTTCCCAGGCTTCAATAACTAGCTGCATTCTTTTGTTGATGTTATTCTCAACCAAGGCTCTAGAGCATGCAAGGAGGGTAGAGGATACTTTCATCTTCGCTACAGTGGTAGCAGGCATGATTTTTTTCCAAAGGACTGGCAAATTCTGGGGATGCAATGAAAGCCTGCTCAAATTCGTTGAGGCGTTGTTTCATATTGGCATGATTTGTTTCCATTCCTCCAATGGAATCACGAAGAATGTCACTGATTACCTGGTGAAATGAGCAGATTTGGGACGGCGGCATTTTGCTAAAGTCAATCTCTGTGCGAGATTTGCCTTTCTTGTTTGTTACATCTCTCTTTTCAATGACCATGATTTTAGATTGGCTGTCAAAAATAGCGCTCTGGATTACGAAGGATTCATCTATGTCAAAAAAAATCGGTGTCAGATATTTCTACCATGGATGACCCAATTTTCTGCGTGTGTTGTTCTTCAATTTCAAGTTGCAGTTTTCCACTTTCATTTTTGGGTTCCTCCGCCTGCCCTGCATTGTTTTTTCTCTTCTTCGTCAGTGGAATTTTATGAGAACTATCAATATTTATGGAAGGAGGGTTCTTATCTCCTCCTCCATTCAAAGATTTCTGAGTTTCTTTCTTACTAGGGTGGACCGTCGAATCGATGCTCTGTGATGTCGTGCTTTTAGGAGTGTTGGCGGGGGACTGGGTACTCTTCTCATCGGATACTTTTCCATGTTGTGTGTACAATTCAGTTGTGCTTTGCAATGTCTGTGTATCGCAATCGGCAGAAGCATAATTGTTGTCAACATTGTCCCTGTCTTGGGTCAGGTGTCTATGGATAAAAGAGGTGTTAAAGCCAACACCCAGTAAATGTTCTCAAAAAATGCCATTAGGGTCAAACCCTTTTAGCCTTTCAGCGTACGTTATGTTCAATTTTTTGAAATGGGCAGCAAACTCGTCAATCTTGTTGATGTTTCTGCACACGAAGTCTCCGACTTTCCAGGGCAGAGGAATGAACTGTTTTCTTTTCTTGTCATGGAAAAAATGCAACCAGTGGTTGTATTGCCTTGTTATTTCTGCAACCAACATCTTGTCCGTGATGTGGCATGGAAGGAAGACAGGATTTTCCTTAGAGCCAAAGACCATGAGGACACTGTGATTTTCCTCTTGCTCAAGTGTGCCCTTTATGTTCAAAAGCTTGGTTGCCTGGCCAGACATCCGCGGAGCATCCTTTCCTAATAGTAAATCTTTGAAAACTGAGACAAAGCCATTAAAAACTTCATAAAAACAATGGAAGGCCTTGTTCCTCCACAGACCCTCGTGCCAGAATGTTACTAGGTCGAATCCACAGTTTATTTTATTTGAAAGAGAAAGTTTTGGAAATAGACAACAATACACAATTGTGAAAATCAAGTACGATGACATATAAAATTTATTCGATTCTTTGAATCGTGACAACTGGGAACAGAGCTCAATGGAAATTAGGTTCCCCCAATCGAAAATGTATTGTTCCTTGACTCTGAAATACAAAATATAAATAATTATATGGGAAATGCTTGTTGTGGATGCCTGTCTCGTTATTCTTGTAAACAACCACGCAATTTCCTGAAATGGATTTCTAACGGAACTTACCTGCAGCCTTGTGATATCTTCAGGAACTATTGTCGGGTCTTCGAGGAAGTCGGCTAAGATGTCCAACCCATTATGATGTTTTTCTAGAAACTGCTTGCAGTCTTGTCCTCTGAACGTCGATGATGGTTTCGGCAATTTTAACATCTCGCAAAAGACCTGAGGTGACAAAGAAATAGGAGAGTGGTCACATAGTGGAATAATTCTTTTTCTTAGAATATATTTTTTGGCGCACTAAGAGACCACCTCCTTACAGTCAAAAACCTCAGGGACGCAGCCTACACGAGCGATTCCAGAGGTCCAAATCACTTCATTCTAGGTGAAACGAGATGAATAGTAAAAGTATGCCCTGGACCAGTGGAAGGTCTGGTCCTCTTGTGCAAACATATTTACTGTATCTCCAAAAAACTACTCTCGACCTACTGTCATAAGTCTACAAGAATGTTTATTTGTTCCAGACGATGAATGAAATGAAAAGTTGGCAGGGATAATATAACCCTAAGCAAATTTTGGTTGAAAGCGTGTGAATCAGAGATGTCCTTGAGACTTTCGTTGATTAATGACAATTTGGACGGTTGTTGCATGATGCGTTGTTAACATTAAATAGTACTAATTGCATACATAGAAATGCGAACATGGTGGATATTGCAATGAGCGATTAACCATTGTAGATTTCTTGAGCGGACCAACACGACGACGTGTGTTCGAGATGAACAATCGGAAGGGACAAAATAACTCTCCGCACATCTTGGTTTAATGCGTAATAATGGGATATCTCCTCGAGCTTTTCTCCCATTAATGACAATGTTGACAGTTCCTGCATGGTCAGTTGTTACCATGAAAGGTTTGTAATTGCATAGTAAGAAAGTACAGAGGTCGCGGGCAGGGGAAAAAAACCGCTACAAAATAGGGTTGCAATGTACAACCGTTGAAGGTGAGGGGGCAAGGGTCAACTTATATGTCTCGGAACTTTTTGAGTGCAATACGCGTAACAGCGAAGAGGGTATGGTAAGATAGTCGGAAGGACATGAAGATAGTGGGGATGGAAGGCAGCGAGAGATACTTTGAAACATTTGTGAGCAGTGGTAGAGTGAAGGTTGTGAGTTCGACGAGCCTGCGCTGGAATTGTAGATCAAGGAAGCTTTGAGTGCAAGATGTACATGACGCAACAAGAAGCAGAGTTCAAAACCGCGAACCCGCCAACCGTGGCCATAAAATTGGCCAAGTATGGAGAGAAATAGCAGTCGGTCGGATTCGTCGTGTGATTATATAGATGGAGATAAAGATATCTCAACCGGCCAAGGCTGGAACCCGCGTTTATAGATAGGCGACTAAGTATATAACAACAAAGCGATAATACAAGGGAAGAAGAAAAGGGAAAAAGGACCAACGACTCTGTGGTGGAATTGTAAATCACGGAAATTTTGAGTGCAATATGTATATCACGGAACAAGAAGCAGCAAAGTTCGAATGCGCGAACCCGAAACACTGACTAAGAATTAGAGATTTCGTGAACCTGTTTCGTATTGTTGTGTGCAGCTGTCACTTGTAAGAGTCATTAGTAAGAGCATAAGCAATGTATATTAGCAAGCACATTTGTGAACCGTGGCACAGTGAAGCTTGCGAGTTCGAGGAGCCCGCGATAGAATTGTAGATTGCCAACCCAGCAACCGCGGCCATAAAATTGGCTAAGTATACATGGAGATAAAGAAGTTAGCCCGCCAATGCTTTAACCCACGATTATAGAAAGGTGACCAAGTATATAACCAAAGAGCCATAATATAGGGGAAGAAGAAAAGGGGAAAAGGACAAATGAGTCGGCGGTGGAATTGTAGATCATGAAAATTTTGAGTAGAAGATGTGAACCCGGTAGTCAATTTGTATATTGTGGAGGGTCGGATGCCAACTGAGGTAGCGACAGATACTTTGAAACATTTGTGAACCATGGCACAACAAAGCTTGATGCCAACCCAAAACAGTATCCAAGTGTTTCACATTTAGTGAACCCACCAACAGCAGGATCCAAAACAGGCTGAAAACGTGTCTGCAGAAGATGCAAGTCCTCGACGTTCAACTTGTATCGTTCTGAATATTTGAGAAGGTGTCTGCAGAGGAGGCGAGGCTTGGACCTTCTAATTGTATCGCTCCTAACAGTTGAATGCATACTCTGTAACATGGAAGAGCGAACGATGTCGGAATCTGGTAGTTAATTTGTATATTGCGAAGAGTGAAATTCCAACTGTTTCGTACCTCTGTGTCCAGTTGTCACTACTAAGAGCTAATTTAGTATTCAAAATATTTTTTTAGATACTGTTAGATACTTCATAGGGACTAGCATCTGTAAACAATGGCAATTTCCACCCCTCCAGTCCTGCATTCTGTGTGTCAATTTCTGTATCGCGGAACTGGGAGCGTTGTTTGGAGGACATGGAACAATAGAAGTGAAATGTTGATTCAACCAGTTCGTAGGTTCGCTTGTCAATTTGTATATTGCGGAACTCTGGGTGCTATCTGTAGGCCATGGAACAATGGAGACCCAATTTTGAGCCCGCCCGCCCGAGAACCCGCGACCCAAAATGTCGCTAGGTATGGAATGTGGAATTTGTACATGCTCTATAAAATATCATGTCCATATTTTATAGTCCCATAATACAGGGGAAGAAAATAAGGGGAAAAGGACAAAGGAGTTCGCAGTGGAATTGTAGATAATAAACGAGAAGAAGAGAAGGGAAAAAGAACTAAGTATCTCGTAGAAGAACATCTAGTGTTTGATTATCAATGCAAATGCTTGCGAATCCCTATTGAGTTGTCACCAATTAAGCCATAAATTGCAAATCATGGAAGTATCTTTTGTATCACTGTGTCCACTTGTCACTAGTAAGAGCATTGTTGATGTATATCAGGAAGGATGCAAAGTTGCTAGGGATGGAAAGCAAGAACAGATACTTTGAACGAACTTAATGTATACGAGAAACCCGCGGTGGAATTGTAGATCACAGATGTTTTGAGTGCAAGATGTATATAGCGAAACGATAAGCAGTTGGGTTCGCAAGCGTCGACCCCGCAGCGGTGGACATAAAATTGGCTAAGTATGGAAAAGAATAGACGTCGGTCGGATCCATCGTGCGAGGATATAGATGGAGATGTTAAGGCATGAATTGCAGATCACAAAAGTATCTTTCGTATCATGGAAGTATCTTTCGTATCACGGAAGTATCTTTCGTACCACTTGTCACTAGTAAGAGCATTGTTAATGTATATCAGGAAGGACGCGAAGTTGCTAAGGATGGAAAGCAGCAACAGATACTTTGAACGAAGTTAATGTATACGAGGAACTTGCGGTGCAATTTTACATGATGGATATTTTAAGTGCAAGATGTATATAGCGGAACGATAAGCAGTTGGGTTCACAAGCGCTGGCCCCGCATCAGCAAGCATAAATTTGGGTAAGTATGGAAAGGAACAGTGGTCGGTCAGATCTGTCGTGCAAGGATATAGATGGAAATGAAGAAATGTCAGCCCACCAACTCTGGAACCGGATACCATAGAAAGCGCAGTAAGTATATATCCAGAAAGCGATAACGAGCGGAAAGAAGAAAAGGCCAGTTCATATGCGTTGATCCGGTAACCGCGGCCATAAAATTGCCTAGGTATGGAAAGGTACAGCGGTTGGTCGGATTTGTCATGTGAAAATACAGATGGATATGAAGATATGTCAACCCGCGAACCCTGCAACCGCCCATTATAGAAAGATGACTAAGTATAAACCCAGAAAACCATAATGGACTGGAAAAGCAAAAGGAGAAAAGAGATAAGTATCTGAGAGTCAAAAAAACCTTTTTTTCCGTTTATTCATGGAAATGTTTTTGAACCTTTGTTGGGTTCTCACTAGTAAAAGCATTAAGTGCAGATCACTAAAGTTCTTTCGCTTCAACATGTATATGATGAAATAGGGGACATAGGTGGTGGGTGCCGCAAACCCGAGGCCTGCTGCCTAGATAATTCGCTAAGCATTGGCCAAGACAAAGTTTTGATATCTATTTCAATATTTCTCATACTAGTATCTATCAATGGAGAAAGTTTTCATGTTTATATTAATAGTATTCATACTAATATATATTAATGGATCGTTTATGTTTCAAATGCAAATGATCTCCCAATTTGCAAGATGCTCTTCAGCTTGCAAATTTCGTTGAAACCACGAAAATTTTGACTACAAGATGAACATAGCGCAATAAGAAACATGAACTTGCATTGTGGTCTCAACAAGATCAACTCCCTATCATCTATTCATCTTGTATTCATTGCAATGACATCAGCAAACACCAACTCTCCATAAACATCAATATCTAAATTAAATTAAATGCAATCAAAATTTGGTGTGACTTTAAGTAATTAAAGCATAAATTGCAGACCACGGAAGTTCTTAGGCTGCAAGATGTATATGACGAAACAATGGACATAGTTGTTTAATACCGCAAACCCAAACATAATTATTTAATCTTTGCCAAAGAGGAAGTTTTTTATATTTATTCCAATAATACTGATATTAGTATATATGCATGGATATTATCAAAGAGAAGAAGCTGCAATATATCCAACATACTTCACAGGAACATTGCGTCAACAGTTCAGTCACCTTGGTGTAACTCATTAATTATTCTTAAATGTAAAATGTAAAGAAAGAACAGAGCAGGTTTTATTTAGATTGAAGTAGTGGGCAGCATAAACAAAAGCTTGTCCTTCATGTTTAATGACACAGGGGAAGAAGGTACAAAATACAATTAAAACAAATACCAGAAATTGGAAAATACTATTAAAATATAAACCGAAATTATTCTATATTCAAATAAGATGGGTTACAAAATACAGCTGAGGCTATTTGCGAAAAAAATTGTGATTTCTCATGCCGTCAACCAATAAAAAATATGTACAATGATGAAGCTTCTTCACAGTTTTCTTGACGTTCAAACTCTTTCTTCGTAAAAAAATGAGTTGAATATCAATTTTGGGTTTTGTACTTAATCGGTGCTGCCAAGTACATCTATCCCGGTTTTTTGAATACCTTGTCTCTTCCAGATATGGCCTGCTTGCAATGGCTGCTTATTCAACATTCCATTCTTTGTCAAGTATTAATTCCCCTCTGTGGTCGAAAAGTTGGGGTTTAAGGTGCTTTCATTGCAATGTTCCTGACCCTTCACATCTGAGACAACTTAGAAATGTGATTAAGACCGATTTCAAAGTGGATGGAGTCGTTTTATGTCACAACAACTGAGGCAGAGGAAAAAAATTCAAGTAGGTAGTGACTGGTATTCTCGCTATATTCGATCGTCTGTTTGGTTGAGACGCCTGCCTGAGAATTTGTATGTGGAACTTCTTTGCTTTATTACAGTAAATTGAAAGAAATGTCCAACCCAAATGCAAAATGAAAATCTATTGAGGTACATAACTTCTTTGGGCAGCAGAGGTGTGGCAAGTGCATCAAATGCTGCAAAATACACCAGCACGAGTCTGGAAAGTGTATCAAATCTTGCAGATGGCATCAGAATATATCTTTCCTCATAGCGGTGGAGGTATGGCGGCCGACAAAAAGTTCTGGAATGTTCGGAGGTCATGCCAAAGATGTGGAGTCTGCAACTACATCCAGAGGAAACCGAACAAACTTTGACAAAAAACATAGCTTTCTGTCAAGTCGGCTACCAGACCCACATGCAGGTCATCAAAATATGAAATAGAAACTTTGTAGTGATAATATGTCGTTTTATCCACCCATACAGTTTCTATTATCCGCCTCTGAGGTAGACAAATACTAGTGCAATATCTACAATTCAATACACTTGCCAAATCTGTGTTGTTGGAAGAAGCTATATACTTAAAAGAAGAACTATTTTGCACGTGACCACAAAATCCATTACAATTCCCAGCAAGAAAACAAAGAAGTTCAACCAACAAATCTCCAAGCAGCCTTTTCAACCAACCAAAGCATCAAAGACAGGGAGAACACTAACCAGAACATACTTGTTCTTTTTTCTTCTCCTCTCTAAGTTTCTCTTGTATAACAGAGTTTTTTTTTAACTCAAAGCTCACGTCACATAAAACTAGTCTCTCTTCTTTCATGTGCCCCTCAATCGCATCTCTAAGTTGTCTTACATGTCCATGACCAGGAACATTAGAACGAAGGCACCCTAAAGCGCAACTCTTTGATGATAGAGAGAAATGGCAATAAGTATTTAAAAAAAACGTTGGATGGTCTTCCGTAGATTTTGTGTTGATTCGCTTTAATGACAGATGTTCTCGATATTTTCACTTATTAATGCCAATCTTTTTGAATATGTACGTTGAATAATGACTAGCAACACGTATTAAAATTTCTGTATCCGAGCAGATTCTCAAATCTGACATCTAAGATATGCACAATATTAAAGAGGGACGTGACATCAAGGCCTCTGTGGGTGACATGTTCGTCAACTATGTTGAATCTTTTAAGAAAACTATAACTGCACAAGCAAAAAATAAAATAAAAAGTATTTTCGTAAATTCAAAATGAAGGCAAAAAGAAATTACCAGATCTAATAGTATTCGTCTGTCTATTCATTTTAATGGCAGATGTCCTCGAGATTTCCAGTTATTAAAGCCTATCATTTCGAAATGCACAATATTAAAGAGGGACATGACGTCAAGGCCTCTGTCGACGACACGTTCATGAACTATGCTGAAGCTTTTAAGAAAACTAAAACTGCACAAGCAAAAAAAACAAAAAAAAAAAAAAAATTCGCAAATTCAAAATGCAGGCAAAAAGAAATTACCAGATCCCATAATATTCGCCTGTCTATTCATTTTAATGGGATATGTCCTCGAGCTTTCCATTTATTAAAGCCCATCTTTTTGAACCTGTCTGGTCGGTTCTGACTTTTGAAATCATATTTAATGTGTATTGGGAAGCGCTGAAGGTAGTGGGGATGGAGCCCTATATAACAGACGTTACTACTATTTTTCTGTTTTTGTTGATGAGCATATGTAAAACGTACGTAAAGAAAAGTAATTCGAGAATGCTAGTTTTTTTTCACCAGACCTTCAAGATCAAATACTTCACAAGTCCGATTGCCAATTTGTATATCGCGGAACTTTTCGTGCTATTTGTAGGACACAGAACAACAGAGACCGAACTTAGAGAGCCCGCCACCCCGAGAACCCGCGATCCAAAAAATGCTTAATATTTTTTTTGTGTGTTTTTTGTCCACCAGCATATGTAAAAGGTATGTAAAGTAAACTATTTCGAGAATGCTAAATTTTTTGGACACGCCGCCCTTCAAATTAAAATAGTCCGCAAGTTCGATTGTCAATTTGTATATCGCAGAACTCTTCGATTGTCAATTTTCAGTCGCCTACCCCGAGAACCCGTGATGCAAAAATTGGCTAAGTATGGGATGAGGGCTCCATCCATGCTTTATATATCTACTTTATAAAATTACATATTTCCTATGTTTAATTTATGTTGTCCAGGAAACCTATAATTTGATAAATTTCAATGTCTTTTGTCCAGGAGCCCTTCTTATAAAGAAAACTAATTTGGAAATGCTAATGTATACACCATAGTTTGATACAACCTATTCGCGAAGCCGCGTCCATAAAACTGACTAAGTATGGAACCGAACTGTGATCGGTCGGAATGATGGTGAAACTCTCTGTGCTATTTGCAGGGCATGGAACAACCAAATCCCAATTTTCAACCCGCCACCCCGAGAACCCGCAATCATTAACTTATGTTGTCCAGAAAACCTATAATTTCATAAATTGCATTCTCTTCTGTCCAAGAGGCCTTCTTTTAAAGAAAACTAATTTGGGAAAGCTAATGTATACACCGAACACGACCTGTCATAGTTCGATAGAACCTATTGGCAAAGCCACGTCCATAAAATTGGCTAAGTATGCAACCGATGGCGATCGGTCGGAATAACCACATAAACGTGAGAAACTAGAGTCAAACGCAGTTTACAACAGGAAAGTAAAACGGAGAGAATAGGTATATCTCCCACAAAGCAAAAGGCATTCTCATAACTATGAAACCATAGTAACACGGATCCATGGAAAAAGCATCGGCAACTATGAAATATATTTTGAGGCCGACAAATTCTGCTTCAACGCGTAACAGATGCAATTTACATCGCCTGCAATTCTTTAGTTTGTTATTTTATCTTAATAGTATTCTACGCAAATTGCAGTGCAAAAATTCAAATTAAAATAGTCTGCAAGTCCAATTGTCAATTTGTATATCGCGGAACTCTTCAATTGTCAATTTTCAGCCGCCTACCCCAAGAACCCACGATGCAAAAACTGGCTAAGTATGGGATGAGGGCTTCGTGCATGCTTTATATATCTACTTGATAAAATTACATATTTCCTATGTTTTATTTATGTTGTCCAGGAAACCTATAATTTGATAAATTTCAATGTCTTATGTTCAAGAGCCCTTCTTATAAAGAAAACTAATTCAGAAATGCTAATGTATACACCATAGTTCGATACAACCTATCCGCGAAGTCGTGTCCATAAAATTGGCTAAGTATGGAATCGAACTGCGATCGATCGGAATTATCGTGGAACTCTCCATGCTATTTGCAGGGTGCGGAATAACAGAAGCCCAATTTTCAGCTCGCCACCCCCAGAACCCACGATCATTAACTTATGTTGTCCAGGAAACCTATAATTCCATAAATTGCATTCTCTTTTGTCCAGGAGGCCTTCTTTTAAAGTAAACTAATTTGGGAAAGCTAATGTATACACCGAACACGGCCTGTCATAGTTCAATAGAACCTATTAGCGAAGCCGTGTCCATAAAACTGGCTAAGTATGCAACCAAACAGCGGTTAGTCGGAATGACCACAGAAACGCGAGAAACTAGAGTCAAACACAGTTTACAACAGGAAAGTAAAAGGGAGAGAACAGGTATATCTCCCACATAGCAAAAGGCATTCTCATAACTATGAAACCATAGTAACACAGAATCCATGGAAAAAGCATCGATAGCTATGAAATATATTTTGAGACCGACAAACTCTGCTTCAACGCATAACAGATGCAATTTACATCGCCTACAATTCTTTAGTCTATTATTTTTTCTTAATAGTATTCTACACAAACTACAGTGCAAAAAAATGTAACCAGAGATCCAACCGCAAATGTAGCTTCCCAACATTACAAACCCTGGGCAAACAATAGAAAGCACCAAATAACAACCCAGCTAACAAGCACCAAAAGGCCCAACTGCAAGCGCAGGACTGAAACCCTACAAAGTCCAATCAAGCAACAATAAACAGCATACAGCGAAGAAAGAAGCAAGCAGCAAAGTCGAATCAAGCAACAATAAACAGCATACAGCGAAGAAAGAAGCAAGCAGCAACCACTCCCCCAGGAACGATGTTGTTCCAATTGTGATTGAAGAAACCCAAACGTGCAAATTGCAACAACACGAACACGCAAGCAAGAACAATGACAATATGCAAATAAGAAATTAGTGTCATGCAAAAAACAAGCATGGACCAGTGAACCAGCAATGTCATTGAAGCATATAAATTTTAAAAACGGAAGAAAATGTCTTGTAACAAGCCTATTAAGTAACCATTCAACACTACCAAGACTGTTAGGTAAACATTTAAGTCTGTCAAAAATGCACTGTAAACATTTAAGAAAAAAATTCAATGCGGCAGGTCTCTCACGTATCCCAAATAAATAATTATATTTTTTGTAACAATAGTTCGAACACCAGAGAATGTATTGAAAAGCCAAACTTTCGATATGCCACCATATCAAACATTGCCATAAATTTACCTAGCATAAAATGCTAAACCAAACATTCGAATTAATGCTAGCATTAATCCACCTTCGATGAATGCATAACAAAATATATGATTCAAAAAGACCATATACGATCAAATACTTTGGATATGCCAACATATATAACATTGGGAATAGCAAAGCCGGCAATAAGACCTCCAATCCCTTGTCCAATCATATCATGACAAATATGGTACTTTTTTTTATCGAAAAATCGATGTTTTCAGTTCCCTGGTCCCAACAATACATAATATGGAAATATTTATGGTCAAAGGACAAACTAATATGAAGTCAACAATTTATCGATCGCTATAGTCCCTCTACGCCTACGACAGGGACTAATAAGATGATATAGATCTTCATGGTGAATGAACAATGACATGGGTAAGTATTTTGCCAACGTCTAACAAGTGATTTTATAGTCGTGCATTAGTAGAATTGGTTAATTTATGGTGTTTAGTTTCATGTGCATGTTCTAGTTTTGTTATGTGTTCATTAATATATGGAAAACATTCGAGACTCCAATCTTCCTAATTGTTCGTACTAAAGATCCTAGTATGCGTGGAGTGGAAGACAACTCTAAGTTCAAGAGAATTTAGTTTTATACAAACAACTATGAACATGCAAAAAAATTATCTATGTTATATGGTTATATATGCATTTATAATTGAGATAAAGATGCAACATTAAAGTTTTTTTATTTATTGTATCAAAATGGTAAAAGACGTGATTATATAATCAACAAGGATTGATAGATTGAGAAACCATGTATGCCAAAGTTATTAGAGCACTACGAGACAAAATCATGTTTACTAGATGGCTAAAGATTTAAGAGAGTTCATAAGATATATGTACAAATAGTTATACAAATGAGCTAAGATTTGCTTATAGAAATGGTTGGTCTTCCATAATACTCTTGGGTAGGCTTTGTGCCAAGGATGAGTTAGAGACAATTGGCATACCACCAATGTAGATCCATCTTAACTCTAGATCAATCAAGCATCGAGAAGGATCAAATTTCTTGAGTGTAATTTTCTTGATCATTTAAGATAGATCTAGGTTGGTTGTAATCTCACTCAACTTCATAGAACTCGAAAGTCATAGCTTATGCAGATATGGATATGTAAAAATACAATTATTATTATTGTTAAGATATTTATATTTGCATCATAACAATATTTTTATGTAAATAACATATCTATAATATTTCTATTTATGTGTAGATTCAGTATCTATACCTCTCTCATTCATATATAGAGAGATATTTTTATATTTGTTTGTATCTATATTTGGCTAACTTATAGTATTCATATTATTTTTTGTTATAAGTATTCTAAAAAAAATTTAAGTTGACATATGATGTCGCAAGTGTTACCCACAAGACTACATCTCTATCATATTGGGTTGTAGATGCAACTTGCTACTCTTAGTGCAATATTGATTTGGGAAATGATTGTCATTTTTAGTTGTGGACATGTGCACATAATGCTAGAGTGGGAGCACATTGGGTTGGAACTTGGCACACAAGTTCAGGAGCTATGCACCTATGGTGTTGTCTATGCCAAATGTTATAGAGATTCAAATGCACTTCACCTTGTCCCCATTAGTCAATGATGATGGGATAATGCATAGGGCATTATCCCTTGGATGCCCCCCAATGAACATTGCATATCTTGGTATTGGGATTTAAGGGTTGGTGTGTGTAACTATGAGCCCTAAGATGGTTTGTATGGAATTGTCCATCTTTGCACTTGCACCCAAATTCAACCCAATCCTCCCAATCCTTCTTTTAGAGCCAACTAATCTCGATGCAATAATGATTTGGGTGATGATTGCTATTTTTAGTTGTGGATAAGTACATATAACGTTGGAGTGGGAGCACATTGGGTTGAAACTTGGCACTTAAGGTCAAGTTCTATGCACATATGGTGTTGTTTGTGCCAAATGCTATACAAATTTAGATGCACTACCCCTTGAACCCACTAGTCAATGACGATGGGAGATTCCTCGAGGCACTATTCCTTAGACCCCTGATGGGAATTACATGTGTTGGTAATGGGACAAAAGAGTTGGTGTGTGTGACTATGAGTGCTAAGGTGGTTTGTATGGAATTTTCCATCTCTACAATTGGATCACCCAAGTTCAACCCAATCCTACTTTTAGAGCCAACTACAATGTTGAGTGACATCATAGGGACAATTATGAGTTGGTAGATAAAGTTGAGATGCAATAGAAAGAGGAGAGGGAGCTGCCCAACAAAATTGAAAGTGGTCATGTCTAGTTTTTGCCTCCACTAATCCTAAATCCTTGTGTAAGAGGACAACCCTATTTCACGTTGTCATAATTTGAGAATGGGTTATCCATTATATTTTGTTGGCTTTGTTAAAAGGTCCAATTCTACTCTTAATTTCTATGGGACAAGATTAACATCATGCTTAATTGTTGTAAGGGTTTTTTACACTCCTGCAATATTGCTATGAGCCCTAATTCATTTAATGAACAACCTCACACTCAACACACAATCAAATCTTTATGAGAAAATCTACCATAAACTTTGACAACTTAAGAAATTTTTGCCATCATGAAGTTTTAATTAGCTCTAGTTGTTAATTTCTATGTTGGGTGTACCTTCATCTCATAATTAATTAAAAGCTTTGTATTATTGTTTCAATTTCATCTCCATTCTCCCCAACTTGGGCCTTGAGAACTATGCCAAGATTTTCATGATAGAGAGACACCAACAAAGATCACATCCCCTATTTGATTATGCAACAATGGTCATTGTTGATAAGCAATATTGAAGATTTGAACCAAATGGTATATATCACATACTCCAAACTCTGACATTTTACCCTTCAAGTTGCAACTCATGACAATTCAAAACATGACAAAAATAATACATGCATCCTTCACAAGGTAATTAGACGAGAGGAAAAACAACAAGATGATATACACAATCATAGCCTTATCAATATGATAGTTATGATGACCATTCCAAGATGATTGAGTTTCTTGGGAATCCAAATGCATTATTAAAGACAAGAACCTTGCAAATTTTGTCATTTTTCTATGGCACGTGTTCCATCAATGTGGTATGCCACTAGTTCATAACACTACAATTTCTTTCTTTCATTTTCAGATATTCTATTATGTTTATAGTGTATGTGTCATCTCTACAAGCAAAGGATCAATGCCTCTTAGCAATAAAACACACAATTAATAGATATGGTTATTAACAATATTTTGATTGTGAGAGTTATGCTTCAACATGATTATCATGATACGGTTCTATTTCAAGTTTTAGATAAACTTGTAATTCGAGACCCTCACATTAAAGTAAAAGGGTCACCTAGTCTTATATTTTTTGTACATTTAGTATTAAAGTAATATAATTTTTCCTTTAGTTACAAAAAATGTGTGCAATGTGAATAATTTTATGTGCATAAGGTGTGGCAGGTGTGGGAGGGAGTCTTTATGATTTCAAGTGGAAACAAATTAAACAATATGCATGGAGATTAGGTGCACTATCGAATAATATAGCTTAAATATATTCGTTATGGCATGGACTCATCATAGCTAGAGTGCAAGAAATCAGGGAATTAATGGTCTTCGGGGACTCCATGATCATTATCCTAGCAGCTATGAACCATTCTACATCAGGAGGGATTAAACTTCGGGGAATTATAAAGAGAATCAGACATTCATTAGCTCAATTCAACATAGTGAGGCTCTTCCATGTCAGAAGAGAGATAGATAATGAAGTAGATGTAATGGCCAAGTATGCCACTATGTTAAAAATCGATGTACTAATGAAAAATGGGGAATTTTATTTGTCACCATCCCCTAAGGTTTCAATGTTCATGCGTTGTATCACAATCCATCATTCACATTCAATGCTCATTATGGCGAGTCATATCATGCGAACAACACTCGAGGCCACACACTTAGAGCAAGTGGAGGAGCATTCATATCTCCATATGAGCCCATGTGTGCAATTAATACCATTAGCTACACTCGTGGCATTTGAATACAAAGTTATGAGGAGGTTCGAGCCATGTGGGATTATACAGGCAGGAAGGCTCTCGAATTTAGTCCTCATAGGGAATTTCTAGAATAATTGGGGCACGATTTGGTTGGGTGTGGAATCCTATTTTCAAAACTAGAAATAGGTAAGGGTGATAGGATGCTCGTGGGCACACTAGAGTTTTATTTTTGGAAACTCAAGTCCGAGCTTATGTCTGTGTGGGAGTATCCAGAACAGAAGGTCCTTGAGCCCAAAATTCTTAGTGATCTACATGTGGGGTTGGGACATGTTTTTGCGGGTTGTTGAACTTCACTTTGGCTCTGGAAAACAACAGAGGGGTGTATTGGGTGCAACAAAGACTTGGTAGTAGGAGGGGGTGATGAGAAGTCCATGGACACACCAGTATCGTATTTTTGGTAATTTTGTTTGGCTTTTATTTTTTGATGCAAGTTTGTGGTTATTCATAGTAGTAGCTTTGGTTCTAAATATCAAAAAAAGGGGGACTAGGACATTCTCCCTTTGTGCGACTCAAGATTTAGTGGGTTAGGCTCTCAATTTCAAGAGACTATAAATATTGTGGCCAATATTATTCGATCCACAATGGCGAGTGATGATCTACAAGAGCATAAGAAGATTATGTGATGACACAAGGAGGTGATCCATGCCAATAGTAGCGCCATCCTAGCTCTCTCCTCCAAAATAATAGAAATAAAGGATGCTTATTCTTCTCAAAATGCCAACCAACTGAGTTTGCTTCTTACCCAGAAGTGCAAAATCGATCTTATAGAGGCAAAATGTGGAAGGTTGAAGGTTATCACTATGTATTAGCACCTAGAGAATCTTTAGTTTGCATAAAACAACATATGAACACAAATTTCTGTGTATGGAGAGGAAAATGAGGTAGAAACACCATTTCAAAGTCACGTCCTTATGGAAATTGAAGGCACTGATATATGTCATGCTAACAAGGAGCAAGAATATCAGGGGAGTTTGCAAGATTAAAATTTTGAATGTTTTTTAGAATCAATTGTTTTTTGGGTCAGCTTTTTAGGCAAGCAACATGTAAGATAACCTAGAACTTTTGTTTGGTTCATCTCTTTCTGTCAATAGACTTGATCACTGAAATGTGCTATGTTTTGGCAAACTCAGAAGAAAAATATGTAATTGATGCTCACTTCAACACATCATTGTTTTTTTTTAAATTAACAAAATTTTAGTTTTGGTTAAAAAATAATATGTGCATAAATAGTGAGGCAAAAGGGCTTCATGAGACATCATCTATACTAAAATCTTTACTAAGTTATAAGTTTGATTTGATTGATACATCTTTTGATTGATGCAATAACATTCATCGCCACTTCAATGTTGATATCAATCTTATGTCTTACGATAATCCTTTACCTTATAATTGTTATATATGTGACACATTAGAAGATATTATAATGACCTATAGTATGATGGATATATACTTAGTGGTGCAATTTTACATCATACATATATATAGTTAATTTTATAATATAAAGTAAAAACAAATAGGTCCTACATTTTGGTTGAAGATTTATATGTAGAAAGCAAAATATATAATACACTCTACTTGAGTTTGAAGGCTATGTGCATACTTGGACATTAATGTTTGATAGAGATTTAAAGTTTCAACAAATCAAAGTGTGTATCTAGTAGTGTCCAACAAAGGGTTGCATATAAGGGCGGAAAAAATGGGGGGATTATGTATGATCCCAAGGGACAAAAGGATGTAGAGTTTGCTTAGTGATTGGGAGTTGTCACCAATGATGAAGAATAGGCCATGATATATTTCAAGGTTTGTGCATGCTCAAAGAAACAAAAATCAATATTGTGATGATAACAAGTGATTCATCCATTATAATCCTTAGAGCCTTGTCTATGTGGATTACACCTTGAAATATTGGTATAACTCGTCTCATACAAAGACCTATGGACATAGTCAAAGACTTGGTACACCTAGAATTTTTCCTCATTATTACTTAAAAGCTTAGGATTCTTGTTTAAGCTTCATATCCATTATCCCCAACTTAGGCCATGGGAACTAGGCCAAGATTATCATGATAGGGAAACACCAACAAATATTAAACCCTTGTTTGATTATGCAACCACAATCATTGTTCAGAAGTAATATTAAAGATTTGAAACAAATGGTATAATATTAATACTCCAAACTCCAACATTTTAGCTTTCAAGTGGAAAAATTGATACATGCATTCTTCATGAAGCAAATAACAAGAGGAAAAACAACAAGACAATGTACACAATCCCAGCCTTGTCAATCTGATAATTATGATGATCATTCCCAGATGATATTGAGTTTCTTGGAAATCCAAATGCAATATTAAAGATAAGAACCTTGCAACTTTTGTCATTTATCTATGCGTAGTCCATCAATGTAATATGCCACTAGTTCCTATCACGACAATTTATTTCTTTCATTTTTAAATACTCTATTATGTTTATAATGTATGTGTTCTCTCTACAAGCAAAGGATTAATGCTTCTTAGCAATGAACATCACAACTAGTAGATATGGTTATCAACAATGTTTTGATTGTGGGTGTTATGCCTCAACATGATTATCATGATACGGTTCTATTTCAAGTCAATTTAAAATCACCACACTAAAGCAAAAGTGTCACCTATTCTTATATTTTTTCATACATTCAATATTAAAGTAATATAATTTTTACCTCTACTTACAAAAATTTGGTGCATTGTGAATAATTTTGCGTGCATAGATAGTGAAGCAAAAGGGGTTCATAAGACATCATTTATAATAAAATATTTACTGGTTTATAAGTTTGATGTGGATGACAAATCTTGATGTGATAGCATTCACCCTCACTTCAATGTTGTTATGTCTCATGAATTCTCTACCCTTATAATTGTTATTTATGTGACACATTAAAAAATATTATAATGACCTATAGTATATATATATATATAGAGAGAGAGAGAGAGAGAGAGAATTAATTTTATAATATAAAGTAAAAAAAAAATGGTTTTACATTTTGTTTGAAGATTCATATTTAGAAAGAAAAAATTCTAGTACATTATGCTTAGGTTTGAAGGCTATGTGCATACTAGGACACTAATGTTTGATAGAGATTTAAAGTTTCAACAAATGAAAAGTGTGTATTTGGTAGAGTCCAACAAAGGTTTGCATATAAGGGCAACAAAATTAGGGAGATTATATATGATCCCAAGGGC
This sequence comes from Picea engelmannii, assembly GCA_009831015.1. Classification (NCBI taxonomy): domain Eukaryota; kingdom Viridiplantae; phylum Streptophyta; class Pinopsida; order Pinales; family Pinaceae; genus Picea; species Picea engelmannii. The sequence goes on from ML800153.1 coordinate 136,315, forward strand.
CAAAAGGATGTAGAGTTTTCTAATTAGTGATAGGGAGTTGCCACCAACAATGAAGAATAGGCCATGACATCTTTCAAGCTCCATGCATTGTTGGATTACTGAGAGGGGGGGNGTGTGAATCAATAATGAGCAATTTATACCACTTATTAATCCTTTTAACCACAATGTATATTCCTTTAACTTATCCAATCATTTTCATTTGATCATCATCAATATATTATTGTATCAATAACATTGACATTCATCTGTGAATCATAAGCAAAAATCAACACATCCACACAATACACGGTACACCAGTATTTTACGTGGAAACCCAATGTGGGAGAAAACCATGAAATGCTTTTCTTATATGTCTTTAAGCATTACATTCAAGGAAGCACCAACTTCCAATTCTCCAACTCCAACTGGAAGGAGGCTCTGACCCTCTAGTTTCTCAAGCTACAACCTGAGGGAAGATCCAACTCCCCAATTCTCTGGATACAACCCCCTATGTTCTCCAGCTACAACCCAAAGGTGGCTACAACCTAAAGGAATCTCTGACTCCTTGATTCTCCAGCACCAACCGGAAGGAGGCTACAACCCCCTTTCCTTGCCTCGTCCTGCCGCCCTGAAGTTAAATTCCAAATAGATGATGAAACCACTGCCACACTGTCACTGTGAGATATATCATTGTAAACCTATACCAATCTGTGCCAACAACCTGTACCCAACCTGTGCCAATAACCTACAATGAACATGTACCAGTAGTCAGCTTGTACCAACAAATACAAACAGGTGCGCAACATGTCTATGTTGCAGCTCACATATGTACGCAACATGTCTATACTACAACCAGAGTATGTACATGGTCTGTCTATACTGCAGCATGTGTACACCCTCAGAAAGTTGGGTTTTCACCTTTCTTAAACTTAGACTCTTTTCTACCTCTGTCACATCAACTTGTACCCTATCACAACCTGTACCAATCAACATGTTCTATCAACCATGTACATCAATCACTCACACAACCTGTACCATCACAAGTGCATCAACTATGCACATCACAATACCTCATAACGATCACCAACAATATGTCCCAATACTCTCTTCAATAGATCAGATCTCAATATCTTAAGAATATCACTCAAACCTTGTGCATCTATATCTCTCTAGTCATGTGTCATACATGTGCATACAATCATAATCATGTGTGACAACCCTCACATGGATTGGACACCAAAACCTTACTGATATGTAATCTAAAACCACACCAACAACTTCACCAACACATCACAACCAAACCCTCAACCATGTACCATGAAATACAAGTAATGCCTCAAAACTTCAGCCAACAAGATGCACCAATGAATAATACCAAACATACCAGTGTTGTAATTTTGTAGATCTAACTCATACCATAAGTTCCATACAACCAACAACCTTTCTAGAGAAAAACCTTAAACTCCCATAACCATATCTCGTGGAGACAACACCATCCAACTACACATAAGAATATGACATACCTTTTGAATCTGTAGATAGATATGTTGTACCTGATCACTGTAGACCTTCTTGGGAATTTACTTTCAGACTTTGAGAACTCGACACGCTCGGCAACTCAAGCTTTCATGGATTTTCCCAAATGTACATGGCCTGTTATACTACCAGCCCATGTACGTACGCGCCCTTCTCCACTGCAGCCTGCGTACACCTCAAAAACTAGGGTTTTTTCAGTATTTCTGCAATTCCGAAACTTTCGTCGTCAACCCTTCATGATACCTCAGATTTGCATAACTTCAGATGTGTCAATGAGTACCTGCACTAAACCTTACACAATAACATATATTCAATGTGCTCAATAGGTGCTAATAGGATACCCTTTCTCTCTTATTTATACTCTCCAAGTAGCTTCCTCAAGGGGTTACCTTATAACAAACTTAACAAAACTTCCCTCTTTTAGGGATAACCCACTTCTAACCACTTGTCCACTTACAACCACTTATCCACAAATAGTAAGTTATCTACTTCTAGTTGCAACTAATTTATGTTTAATTATTTTCTTAATGCAACCACTTAACCCAAGATTAACTCCTAGTTTCACCCACTTGACTAGTCAACTTCTTCTAGGAGTCTTTACAATAATTTGGCTTATTTTACCTTCTAGAGGCTTCTAGATAACTCATGAGGGTTCTCCAACTTCACATAGCCATAACTCTCTAACCGTGAGTTATGTGACGTTCCACATATCACCAGAAATGGCATGACATGTATTATCCATCGAGAATAGTGTTACCTGCATATTCACTGATCTTCATGACTTTATGCCTCAAACAAACTTGGGTCCCTTACCCATACCTTTGTGCTACTGAAATTCGCTACCGGACTTCTCCAAGGGTCGACATCAATCACCAAGGGTTGACATTAATCTACAATATCACAATATCACTCTCCAAGGGTTGACATCAATGACAACCAACAATCCAAACCATCTGTCCATCAACCTAAACCAATTGTCTGACATGCTCAAAGAAACAAATATCATTATTGTGACAATAGCAAGGGATTCCTCCATGATCATCCTTAGAGCCTTATCTATGTGGATAACACCTTGAAATATCGGTGTGGCTCATCTCATACAATGATCTATGAACTCATCTAAAAACTCAGTACACCTAGAATTTTTCCTCATAATTACTTAAAAGTTCAAGATTATTGTTTCAATTTCATCTCCATTCTCCTCAACTTGGGCAATGGGAACTAGACCAAGATTCTCATGATAGGTGAACACCAACAAAGATAACATATGCTATTTGACTATGCAACAACAATCATTGTTGAGAATTAATATTGAAGATTTGAAACAAATGGTATAATATTTCATACTCCAAACTCCAACATTTTGTTTTCAAGTGGTAACGCATGACAATTCCAAACATGACAAAATTAATGCATGCATCCTTCATGAGGCGGGTAACAAGAGGAAAAACAACAAGATGATATAGGTTATTGTAATATTTTATAATATGTCACATATATAATAATTATAAGGTAGAGAATGATCATAAGACATAACGTTGATATACACAATCTCATTACCTTGTCAATCGAATAATTATGATTACCATTCCAAGATGAGATTAAGTTTATTGGGAATCCAAATGCAATATTAAAGATAAGAACCTTGCAAATTTTTTCGTTTATTTATGCAAAGTCCATTAATATAGATGCCACTAGTTCCTATCACTACAATTTCTTTCTTTCATTTTAAGATATTCTATTATGTTTATAGTGTATGTGTTCTCTCTACAAGAAAAGTATTGATGCTTTGTAGCAATGAATATCACAACTAATAGATATGGTTATCAACAATATTTTGATTGTGATTGATGTCTCAACATGATTATCATGATACAATTCTATTTCAAGTTAAGTTGAGATCCTCTCACTAAAGAAAAAGGATCACCTACTCCTATATTTTTTCATACATTCAATATTAAAGTAATATATTTTTTACCTTGCCCTGGATGGGTTGCCACGTAGCCCAAGGGAGGCCACGCAACCCTCCCATGAAATCTGCCATAAATATGGTCAGTCGCCATCCCACACCCCATTCTTGGATGGAAGGCGGCCATAAAAGCTTGCAGAGGAAGGGAGGACAACTACCTCGTGCCAGATTAATGGAGGGCTCCATGATTAATGGCAGGAGGGTGATGTTGAGTAAGGGTGGTAGCATAGTGGTCATGTCCGCCCCTCAATTAACTATCCATCTCGGCCATGGCATTCAGCACTTCGCGTCAGCACTCTATCACCTGGCTCTGCCCGGGAATTTGGTTTTGGCATAGTCAGTTCTCTTGGTTTTGGTCCAGTTGGTTCTTCACCCCCAAGGCTCCACCATGCTGAGAGAGAGAGGAAATCCCAAGCGAGGACCTTCCTGGTACAGTCATGCAGCCAAACAAAGACGCCTGCATAATTTGGAGAAAGCTTTGTCAATTGCCTGGACTCAACGAATTGCGCAACCACATACTCCTCCAATGGCCTTCGTGGAGGAGGATATCACGAAGGAACCAATTCAGATTCCACTGGAATCCCTCCTATACATTATCCCAGATGACTACTTGCGCCCCAACACCAGTGTTGTTGTTACAGGAACAGAGGCGACCATGGATGGCGCCACTTCCATTGTTCAGGAGGAATTCCTCCACACGGTCTCAGATACCCACATTCGCCCCAACACTAGTGGAGTTGTTACAGAAACAATGACAGCTATGGATGGTGCCACTTGCATTATTAATGAGGAGTTCCCCACTGTTGCACCTCCACTGCTGAACACAGTTGAGGATTGCACCCAGACTCCACACAACCTCTTCATCCCAGAGCAACTAGAGCTTATTTTTGACATCAGAGGTTATATGGCGGACCAACTCCATCGAGACACCCTCATCAACAGCCACATTGACATGTTGTTCGATGCATGTTGGCCCTCGACCAAGTTTTGAGGAAACCTTAGTCAGGTTTGGACCACTTTTGAACTTCGACACATTGGTCGAGAAAGGAGCGCCCAGGCGGAGCTAAGATCGCGGGTCTCACTTATTTTGCGGGCTATGTGGACCCAGTAAGGGGTCCTATAGGGTTTTTGTAATGGGTTATGGGATGTCGGCCCATGGGGTTTTTACCCATGATTAGGCCTTAGTGTAAGGGATTGTAAAAGTATCAATTAGTAAGAATGTATTGTAAAAGAAGAGAAAAAGGGGAAGTGGCTAAGTGCAAGTAATTTGTTTGGCTTTGTGCAAGGGAATGTCTATGTGTAAAGATTTGTTGTCTATGTGCCTTCACCTAGTTTGGAAGGAGGATCTGGTGCTCAGTGCGTAGATCTCTTGTCCTATGCGAAGCTCAACTCTGTGGCTTGGTGCACAGGAGTAATGGAATGTAAGAGATTGGCGAATAATAAAGAAGACGAAGCAGTTGGTGGATGTAGCCCCACACTGGGGTGAACCACGTATATCTTGTGTCTTTGGTGTGCTTTGTGTTGTGTTATTTATGTCATTTATTGGCTTAGTGATTTCATTATTATGTATGATAGACAGATATGTTGATGCTTAGTGCTTTACTTAAAGATAAATGAATGTTAGATCAAACTCAGTGCTATGTGTTAAGTGGTTGAAGTGATTAATATTTATTATTACTACGTTGATCTAGATCTGGGGTATGTTCTGCGATGTTTATAAAACTAATGAACTAATGCAAGTTAATCCTAAGTGTTGATAGACGATCGTGCGGAGTGTTATTATCACAGATCTGTGTCTCAGCTTGGTTATAGACACCTGCGTCCTGTAACCCCCCCTCGCTTCTACCTCGGGTGAGACCTCTCCTACTTCGTAGGTGTTGCCGAAATGGCCGGTAGTCAGGATTTTGTTGGTGCATTGTGTTAAGCGTTGAACCCTGGGTCTTCCCCCGTGCCAACAAATGGTTCTGTTGCCGGGACCTGAAATTGTGATTGCTGGGAACTGAAGTAAAGAAAAGAGAAGCTCTATGCGTAGATCTGCTATTGAAGTGCACAATACTCTACTTGACTTGTGAAGCTTTGTAGGAAATCTGATCTGAAGAAAAGAGGTAAGATCTTGAAAGAGGTAAAGCTTTGTGCTTTGATAAGAGTAAGATAGGTGAAAAATTTTGTTTTGAAAGCATGACTTTAAGTATGTTTAATAGATTATGTCCTAGTTTGAAGGCTAGGGCGCAGTTGGAAGAAAAATTTGATCTGAGTAAAGAAAGATATGTCATTCCTATGCATAGAAAGAATTTTTGGACTAATAAGTGGATGCAGGAACCTAGAATTTTTTTTTGTAGAATGCAGGTCCAACACTGTGATCCTAGTGCGTAGCACAGAAGAGGCTGGGGAACATACAAGAGAAAAAGAGGAGTAACTTTGTGTTACAACTATAGAAGACCGGGACATCTTGCTAAGGAATGCCCTGGTACAGGTCCTATTTGTCTTTGTTGTAAAATTGTTGGTCATGAGGTTGAGGATTGTCCAAAGATGATTGCTAAAGTTGAACGAATGAACATGAGACAAGAAAACTATGAAGAAAGCCAAGAGACTAAGGGTATGTTAGAGAATCATAAAGAGAAAGGATCAGAGGAAGTTCAGACTGCATTAATACAGTTGAAAGAAATGATGGATGTTCACAAAAATGTCAGTTTACCAGAGATATTGAAAGTAAAACAATGCATAAGTGAAGAAATAGAAGACTTTGACATAGACTGTGTCTTGGATGAAGAAACACAAGTAAATATTATGATAGAAGACACTTGGAAAACTTTGGGAAAGCCTAATGTGGTACCTTCACTGGGAAGGATAGGCTTGTTTAAGGGAAAGATGATAACCTTATGTGGAAGAGTTACTAATGTACCTATTATTGTTCATGGAACATCGACCGAAGAATAGTTTGAAGTCATTAAGTTTATTAGGGATAACGCCCCTCTCCCACTCTTATTAGGTAAGACTTGGATTGAGGAAGATCGGATCAGAAGGAAAGTGGAGGAATAATCTACAGAAAAGAAAAAGCAAGAACTAAGGGATTTCATAGCTACAAAAATAGATCAACTCATAGAAGAACGAGAGGACAAGTTGAAGCAACAGAACAAAGTAACAATGCAGAAAGCAAGAGAATTAGTTGTCAAGGTGGAAATAATGCAAGAAGGTTTGAAGGACCTATCTATTCAAGAAAGAAATATACCCTCCTAAGAAATATTAAAAAAAGGGATATTAACTTCAGACCCTTTGAACGCACGACAGCAGTGCGAAGTCACTACGCTAGGAGAAGATAAGAATAAGAATGGAAAGAGGATTCCATAAACAATTAGAGAGACTTAAATCATAGGAAAGAAGGCAAGGAAGCTCAATAAAAAGAAATCTAAGTTGGAAAAGCTACAGGAAGCTATAGAGACCAGATGGAAGATTTCGCAGACTGGAACCTCGCAGGAGGCAAGTTCGCAGGATTTGAACCCCGTCAGAACAGTAGGACCACACAGAATGGGACTTTGCACTGGCGAAGCTATATGACCATTGGAGGTGCCCCGACCGTTAGAACGACGCTCCGCAACGGTTAGAAAATGCATTTATGGGCCGATGGACCGCTTTTGGACGTTGAGACCGCACCATAACAAACAGATTCGCATTGATGGAAGCATTCCTGGCCATTGGAAGAATCTGTTACAATGCCCCGCTTATTTAACTTGTCGGTCGCTGTGCCGGGATCACTTTTGGCTACCCGTGATTCACTGAGCCAAGAAGAGAATTGATTCTGTGTCGAGCTGTGTTATCTAAAGATAGACCTCGTCATTCATTTGTATACCCCACCTGTCCATTCGTCTACCCCAACTTGTTTGTTAAAAAGTTAGAATGGCGGGCGAACCTAGCGAATTAGAGAAGTTTGTCAAGGAGGTCCTCAAGAAGATAATGGCCGACGGACAGTTATCTGAAGGTGCCCAAGAATCGTCGACTAGGGCACTACAGGCTTCCCCTTCGATAGGACGTCGTTCTGGCTGTGTCAACCCCACGACTGAGTAGCGAAGTAAGCATCGCGACGATCTGGCTAATGCGAAACAAATCCCATCCATCCTACCAAAGTATATCCCACCTTTGGCTGACGTAGTTAACCATGACAACATACCACGGTATTATTAGTACACTTTGTTCACCGCATACATCCTGAAAGGAATACGCGTAGTCATGAGTCAGTTAGGATAGATCTCATTGTTGAAGAACAACGACTTCAATTTAGGCGACAAAAAGAACTATGCGATGCTAGCACCCCACCGCTACTTGAAAAAGTCAACTGGAAAGAAACCTCACCTCATCTCCCAGCCATGGATTAAGGGATTGGCGCAGTTCATTGTGCTAAATGTGATGAAGATTCCCCATTTTGGCCGCCACCAGGAGGTTAACGCTTGCATTAAACTCCTCTTCTCATGCTATCATGGAGGATACATGTGGCTCGACCGGAGGATTACCATGGATTCAGTGTTGATCCACCAGATTACAGGCTTAAGCATGAAGGGACCTGATCCTCAGCAGTTTTATCCAGGGAAGGCCTCAGACCGCCCCCTGGCACGGCGCGTCAAGGAAGCTTACGACGAAGTAAAAAAAGGAAAGCGAGGTTACAAGGTAGCCTCTATACAGGATGGCACAGTGTGCCTCACTTGCCAACTCATAGTTGGAAAGCTTGTAAGGAAGAACCACCCCACACAGGTCACCGGGTTCGTGGTGGACCTCGTAAGAAAATGTGCGGAGGGCATGCAAATGAATTGGGCGAGTTACCTCGTCAATGAACTAGAGAAGGATTGCCGCGAAGCCCGGGATTTGGGATACGAATTCCACTTCAATTGGCTGATCGTTTTGATCGCATTTGTCGCTTGGAAAATGCCTGAAGGAGCCACCTTTCCAGAAATCGAACCATCGGAGCCGTTGGCCGCTAGGTTCTCCACCTTATGGTACACCAATGACATGACAAAGTAGTGGCAGTCAAACGTTGTGTTTCATGCATACTATCAGCAACTGAAGGTTTCCATTGAGTCTTTTCTGAGCATGACACCACGCACCCTCCACCAGTACAGACCAATAGCAAAACTCCACGCAGATCCGCATTCCATATATATCACTGCACGCAGAGATGAGAACAAGGAAGAGTTACAATCGTACTACAAGCTAACAGACGAAGACATGGAGAAAATCACAAAGGAATGGCCGGAGGAATTCCTGGAAGAATTCCTGGTACCTATCACTGATGTAGAACTCTCCGACACTAACACCATAGGAAGCCCCATGGTCACCCGGGTTGAGCTTGTCAGACAGTCCAGTGGGATGAAGAAGAAGAAAAAGCAAGAGGAAGTCCAGGAGATAGAGACTGATGAGGAGGGCAATGCTTCTGAAGATAATGGGTCTGGCTCGCTCGGAGGAGGAGGAGAAGACGAAGCAAATGGACAAGGAGGAGGGGACGAAGGAGAACAACAAGGAGGAGGCGAAGATACATTGCCTACAGATCCCCCTACTGAAATAGTCATACCACAGAAGAGGAAGGTTTCTCCGCATAAACCTTCAGCAAGAAAGAAGACACATGCTAATAAGCCCCAGTTAGAGGCCATGCTCATGGAGGACGATATCATTTTAGTGCGTAGAGATATGGAGGATGTTGCCAAGGACATCTTGCAGAGATATAGAGCGAAGCAGGAAGAGTTATATGGAAGGATCGAGAAGGACTTGAAGGAAGTACAACAAGCTATTTGTTTGGTCTGCGCAGTACCTACTGCGTCATAGATTGCAGAATTGGGGGATGAACCAACCCAATTGAGAAGACATGCAGATGCGACAGAAGCTCGACTTCAGAAAGTTCAGGAAGAGAAGGAAAAGGCTACAGAAGCCTTGAAACAAGACAAGGATGAAGCCTTAGAACAATTATGAGTAGCGCGGTACAGTGTGGCCGCCTATGAAAGTGAGAGAGAAGAGTTTTAGGCAATGCTCCAGGAGGAAAAATCCCAGCTACAGAGAGAAAAGAAGTAGTTGCTCGCAGAGTAGGCCACAATCAAAGAGGTAATAAGTAAAGCATGTCATTTTGTACCAGGCTTAGCACAGGAGGAACAAGAATCAGTCAAGACTCAAGTAGTGAAGCTTGTTGAGCTCATCCAGCAGCTTCAAGCGAGGATAACAGAGTTGGAGGTCCAAGCAGTACCCAGCACCCCACAGGAAGTGCATGACTAGAGGGAGGAAGCCGCTAAGAACACAGTAGTAAGTATCAGAGCCCTTGCCTCATAGTGCAAACAACTGAGCGATAGAAGTGCGCAGACATATGAACGCCCCGCAGAAGATCCATAGCTAAGGAAACTGGAAGCGTAGTTACAGGAGGTGCAACAGCAGGCATTCTCCATGCAGGTGCAAACAAAGCTACTCATCGCAGTTGAAAGAATGAAGAGATCTCAGAAACAACGCGCAGTGCAACAGCAGATCACTGCCCTAAAGGGCAGGGTAATGGAAGTTGCGCAGAAGCTACAACCTATGCAGGACGAAGCCTACAAGGTGTTCGAAGAAATTGAGGGACAAGGCTCGCAATTGGACCAAGTGGTTGCAACAGTGGAACAATGCCTGGAAGGTCATGTTACAGAGCAGACGATCTAGGAGCTCGCTGAGCAGGAGGCTTAGGTGAAGTAGCAAGTCGAGGCAGCTCGAGTGAAGCTCGATGCCTTCGAAGCAACATTGCCCAGACCTGAGTGATTCGGGACAAGTCACAGGTGAGTGTTGGGGGCATGTTGGCCCTCGACCAAGTTTTGAGGAAACCTTGGTTAGGTTTGGACCACTTTTGAACTTCGACACATTGGTCGAGAAAGGAGTGCCCAGGCGGAGCTGAGATCACAAATCTCACTTATTTTGCGGGCTATGTGGACCCAGTAAGGGGTCCTCTAGGGTTTTTGTAATGGGTTATGGGATGTCATCCCATGGGGTTTTTACCCATGATTAGGCCTTAATGTAAGGTATTGTAAAAGTATAAATAAGTAAGAATGTATTGTAGAAGAAGAGAAAAAGGGGAAATGGCTAAGTGCAAGTAATTCAATTGGCTTTGTGCAAGGAAATGTCTATGTGTAAGGATTTGTTGGCTCTGTGCCTTGACCTAGTTTGGAAGGAGGATCTAGTGCTCAGTGCACAGATCGCATGTCCTATGCGAAGCTCGACTCTGTGTCTTGGTGCACAAGAGTAACAGAATGTAAGAGATTGACGAATAATAAAGATGACAAAGCAATTGGTGGACGTAGCTCCACACTGGGGTGAACCATGTATATCGTGTGTCTTTGGTGTGTTTTGTGTTGTGTTATTTATGTTATTTATGTTATTTATTGGCTTAGTGATTTGATTATTATGTATGATAGATAGATTTGTTGATGCTTATTGATTTACTTAAAGATAAATGAATGTTAGATCTAACTCAATGATATGTGCTAAGTGGTTGAAGTGATTAATCTTTATTGTTACTGCGCCGATCTAGATCTGGGGTATGTTCTCCAATGTTAATAAAACTAATGAACTAATGCATGTTAATCCTAAGTATTGATACACGATCATGCGTAGTTTTATTATCACATATATGTGTCCCAGCTTGAATATAGACACCTGCGTCCTGTAACCCCCCCTGCTTCTACCTCGGGTGAGACCTCGCCTGCTTTGCAGGTGTTACCAAAAGGGTCGGTAGTCGGGGTTTTGTTGGTGCGTTGTTAAGCGTTGAACCCTGGGTTTGCCCCCGTGCCAACAATGCCTTTTCGAACGCACCAACCAAGCAAAGGTGTCCGACCTGCGCGCAACCCTACGTGATCCAGCCCAATGATGGCATCCTTCATAGTGGCGCTCTGGATGGCAGGTTCCATGGTTCTCACATCCCTTCTAATGTCTAAATCTGCATAGTTCTCTGAGCATCACTGGCACGGTGGTGGAGCTTTTTTTCTTGTCAACCTGGTCTGGTTCTCTATTCATTCCTTGCTTAGTTTTCATTTTCATAATTTATTAGAATGTTTAGTTTACACAGACAAGTATGTCAGCACTACCATCCGCCACTTGCTCTAGTTTCCATCAAATTGGCAGGGCAAGTGACGGATGCCCTTTTTTGACCGAAAGCATAATAGGCGGCCACCTGTTTCGGTTTCCACTAGTTTGGCTGAACATGTGGCAGGCCAGTGACATATATCAATTTTCTACAGTGACAACTCGTTAATAGGAATTACCTATTTTTTATTTACAAAAAAAAAAAATATATATATATATATATATATATATAACCTTTACTTATGAAAATTGTGTGCATTGTGAAAAATCTTATGCCCATAAATAGTGAAGCAAAAGGGACATTATTTATAATAAAATCTTTACTAATTTATAAGTTTGATGTGAATGACAAACCTTGATTTTATCGCATTCACCCTCACTTCAATGTTGATATCAATATCAATGTTATGTCTTATTATCATTCTCTACCTTATAATTATATACGTGACACATTATAAAATATAACAAGTGCAGCGAAGCTGCTTATACTGCCTCCTAATAGAATAGGTATATATATACATATGATATGCTAAAAATTGGATGTTATATTTTAATTTTATTTGTTAAATGTTATATTTGTTTATTAATTAATAAAATTTGTATTAAATAATTTTTTAATAATTTATTAATAATCATTTTAATGAATAGATATATTATAAAATTAATTTTAATTTATATATAAAAACAATAACTGTTTTTTATTTACATTCAAATTATATTAATATAAAATATTTTTCTTTAATTTTTAATAAATACGAAAACATACCTTGGACCCGCCGCATTTCATGTCGAGAAGGTAACTTACAATAATGTCATAATTGGAAGAGTCCGCTTAGAAGAAAAATTATTAAATAAATAAATATTTTACAACAAACGAACAAAATTATGGTTAATAAATAACAATTTGTACCGAGACATAGACACGGAGATTCCCAAAAATTGATGGAAGTCTGCATTGACGTGACAGGGAAATTCACAAACATACATAAATATGTATTCTTGCTATATTTATATACTGCGGTTTATTAAATTCTGGACGGATTATTACGTATGAAGATATCACAATCCTGACAGATTATAATAAGAGGTAAAGAAATTTGTAAAATATAAATTCAACCTACCCAGTCTGTCACTAGTTAATTCTGACCTCGAAATAAGTGAAGGCTGCAATAACACTATAAAGTTATCAGCCAATGAAATGTAAGAAAACTCTGTTTTTTTACATATTAAAAAATAAAATTTTAAGTTTCTTATGTTATACATTAAGTTTTTTACAAAAATTTTAAAGTCAAACCAAATTAATAGAGTAGTCAAAGCTAACTCATCACTATGTATACTGCCTGGGAGGCAGTACAATAATAGCCTATACTATGATGGATATATATTTAGTGGTGCAATGTTACATCATACACACACATTCAATTTATGCTTATACACGCACATAGAGATGTGTGTGTGAACATTGGTTTAATATGGTCAATGGCATTTGGATCCATGTGGACTAAACAAAATAACATTGAAATATTATATAGTTAATTTTATAATATAAAGTATAAAAATACTTGGTTTTACAATTTGGTTGAAGATTCATGTTTAGAAAGAAAAAAGTCTAGTACATTTCGCTTAAGTTTGAAGGCTATGCACATACTTGAATGCTAATGTTTGATAGAGATTTAAAGTTTCAACAAATGAAAAATATGTATGTGCTAGTATCCAACAAAGGGTTGTATATAAGGGTGGTAGGAGCGAGGGTGGATCATAGATGATCTTTAGGGACAAAAGGATGTAGAGTTTGCTTAGTGATTGGGAGTTTCAACCAACAATGAAGAAGGGGTCGTGGTATTTTTCAAGGTTTGTGTATGCTCAAAGAAATAGGTATCAATTTTGTGGTGATAACAGGGGATTCCTCCATCATCCTTAGAGCCTTATATTTGTAGTTTAGACCTTGAAATATTGGTGTGGCTTGTCCCATATAAATATCTATGAACTTATCTAAATACTCTGTACACCTAGAATTTTTCCCAAGTGTTGAGAAATCAAAACGAAAATGTGAGTCACCAAGCTAATGTTGGTGTGCACATGGACGGAGGTCTATTAGCCACTAGCAATGGAATTACATTATTCAAAGCCATCCCATGAGATTACACAATCAAACATTGAAAAGCTTTGGTTGTAACAAGTGTAAATCCATGCAAGTTGGAATAACATGAGAATTAAATCCCACATTCCTCATTGTTAATTAACCACCAACACATGAGATAATAAAGCGTACGAAGGTGTGATTTCTTCTTGCAATTGGGATTTCATTATGAGTTCTAAAGGTGAATCTCCTTATGCTACTCATTAATCTCTAGCTTGGCTCTTGCGGAAGTGTTGTTTAAACAAGAAGCTTGTTGTCTTGAAGGGTGGGGAGAGGCCCTATATGTTTCCCTCTAGCTACTAAAACTTACATTTGTCATGGGTTAGGGGAAATCATGGTTCATTGTCATTGTGATAGCAATTGGTACGTGTTATATGAGCTAGTGCCAGTGAAATGAGGGATGAGAAAATGTGAAAGAGAGTTGACATAAGTACATAGTTATGTGTTAAATAGTTTTTTGAAAAAGGAATAAGTGGGGAATATTGGAATTAGAGGTGGCAAATTGAATGTACGGATGAGTAAAAAACATGGTGGATATGAAGGTGTATATGCACATACAAAGGCAAACAAATTAGAGCTAGAAGTAATGCTATGAACTCTTGTATCTCAGGTTGATAGAGTGGTTGAGTATTTATGTATCCCTTGGTTATTTATGAGTCTCCTCCTCCTTCCATTTCCATGACCACTGGAGAATACTCCTTGACTATTTCTACTGGGGATAAAGAAGGGGCTATCGATAAAGTGGATGGCCACCTTTTAAAAAAATACCCAGTTTTGGTTAAAATTAATAATAATAAAGCTTCATTAAGTTTTTAGCAAGGGTGTAATGAATACTCGAAAAAATTTGGTTTGGAATATAAGTATCATTTCAACCCAGCATCTGCTAGGAGCTATTTTCTAGACATGTTTTTTGACTTACAAAATGCTCAAAGCTATTTAAGGAACTTTGGAATGCATACATTGGTTACAAAATAAGATTCAATGCTTGTAACCAATATTTTATTGCTCTCTTTAATTGTATTTTGTGTCTTCTTTTTTAATTATCATTTAACGTTTGGTTATTAACCACAGGCCCATGGGTATGGTAGGAGCGAGTGGGATTCTCTACAATCTCGAGGAAAATAAGTTGAAGCAATATGCTTGGGGTTCATGAACAATTTACAACAATTTGGTAGAGGCTTACTCTTTGTTGTGTGGGATAACCATTGCAAAGGGAAATAATATTCACTCGCTAGTGATCTTTGGGCACTCATTGTTGGTAATCAAATCAATGATAGTCCAAGTCAATCTAGTTGGAAATAAATTCACAAACTCGATCTCCACAATCAAATGTGAAGTGGCCTCGATCAATAATATCACCTTCCTACACATCAAGCGAGGTCTTAACACTAAGGCAGACTATTGGGCCAATTTTGTTGTGGAGTTGAGTCTGGGAATGTTGTTTTGTAATGGGGACTTGAGGTATTTCTCAATCCCTTAATAATTTGGTTTGATGGATCTTTGGTATCCCCTTCTCAATGCATTTCTTGAAGGTGACGGGTTGACAAATTCTTGGGTTGAGCATAAAGTGGAGTTTTGTTTCCTCATCACATTTCATATCTCAATGTTTATTTGTGCCAAATTAATGATTTTCAAATTTTGTGATCTGGTTTATCATGGAAGATAGAGGCTCCCCTTTGTTCCTGTTGGTTTGCTTGATGACCTTGACCTTGAAAAACCCTAAGGTTGTTTCTATTTAAGGTATAACCTACTCTGATGGAGTTGTTTCAATTGGTGGCCTGGCTTCACACCTAGAACTTAGGGTTTTGGTGTTGTTGGTTCGGGATGTTTGATGGAGTGGAAGCACTTAGGGCTCACTGGGAGTCAAATGCGTAGATATGGTGGATCTAGGAAGGAAGGACAAGGATTCGAAGTTAGGGGGAGCTGCAGAATGTTGGTGTAACTGATTGATGGCTCGTGAAATTGGCACTTTTCAAATGATCAGAACAATTCGTTGTTTCAAATCTCTTTCCGTGGTAAGAAAAGATCAGAAAATTTGCCTTTTTATTGTGAATTCTCTAAAAGGAAAATCAACCCTTTTGCTATCTATATTCTTGTCGATGGACAAGGGCTTACCTTTGAGAAATTAGGAAATTTAATGAAGATAGTGGCAGTGAGCGAATACAGATTTCCTGGGCCGCCTTTTGGCTCTCTGGTTTGTAGTTATGAGTTTCTTTCCCATTGTTGTGGATTGGGTATATTTCTTTGGTTTGGGGTTATTTTTGAGTATCTTTTCTGCTCAACCATGGATAATGAGACTGTCAAAGAATTTAAGAGACTTCTCCATAGACAAGAGGATATCTCACAGGCTAAAAACAATGCATTGTTGGTGATAACATCAAAGATTGAGAAGTTAGAATAGGCCGTTTCTTCCCATAATGACAATATCATGGCATTCTCTTGCTCCAAAAATTGAAGGTCCTAATATTCTTCCTACTAATGAGGATAAAAAAGCTAAAGAATGAGTCTACTTTTGAATGACAAATGTAATATGTATTATAGGGTCTGTTGTTTTTTGGGTATCTATGTAAGGTTGACCACTAATAAACCAACTTTTATTTTGTTAAGACTCTGAAAATTTTGGTTGTTTGCTTTGAACAATGTATAGCCTTGAGACAATCTACTGGTATAGATGAATGTACAAAGCTACGAACTTCAGTGCAACCCCTTTCTTCTTATTATAAAAAAATATGTTTTGATTAAAAAAAAAAAAGCAATAAGCCCATGCTTTGATTTATTGACTATTTATTGTGCTTTCATGTTTGATTGACACTTTTCAAGAAACTTGATGGACACTAATAAAATTATTTATCCTATTATAAATCTTATTGTTTTTATATTAGGTATCTTATTGCATTTGATAATGGCAATGGACAAAAAACACTCTCATTTGTATTTTTCATGTGCTAATTTATCATAACCCCTCTTTTCTCATATAAATTGCTAAAAACACATTATGTACACTTTAATACATTTTATTTATTTGTATCTAAAGGTAGGGATTAAACTGCATGGAGCTCTTGTTATTTTGATAAATTATTGTATTGAGAAAAGACGGGTGCACTCTACACTTCAATATGGATAGGATGTATAACATAACTCAACATCAATAAACTAGAGTGAAAAAAAAGTCAAAGTCCTAAATGTAAAAGTAAACAAAAACAAACCATAATAATAAAATATTAAAAAAATTGACCACAATAATAAAAAATAATATAATAATGAAATAAATCAATGTAAATTCATCTTGTTGATGATCTTATAAGCAACACGAAGTCATCTTGTTGTTGATCTTATAAGCAACACGAAGTCATCTTGTTGTTGATCTTATAAGCAACACAAAGTTTACATTTGAGCTTCTTTTTTATCCATCTCAATGCTTAAAAGATCCGAGATTAAGATGGATCTATGTGACACTCATTACCTTATCATGTTGATTGAATTTGGATGCAAATCCATGGAGTCAAGAGCTATCTCTAGATTATAATCACAAATTGCTCAAGTTGAGCAAAGCTAGGCTCTTTGTTATTACTTCTCGTATGCATAGTATCCAACATAGTCTTAAAAGAGGTTGGACCACAAACTACGAGGCTTCACTTAACTATTAGAACCTAAAGGAAGACAAACAAATTACTCAGAATGGCAATGAAATCATTAATAAGAGGAAATTGAAATAGTGCAACTATTTTATAAATCTTATTTTGGTTAATCGAAACTACTTTTCCAATGTTTTGAGTTTAAAGAACAAATGAATATTGCCAAAACCATGATGAATAATCATTACCTCCATAAAAAAATTCTTGAAGGGCTATGGCAATGAAGTGCTTCCATAATGTATTGATCCATCCCATTTTGATAGCTAATAGGCCCATGGAGATAAGTGTATAAGGATCTTTAGACATTTGACCAACTAGACCTTAACTCGTTACCCCAAAAGACATAGCTCCATTATTCCACTACTATTTTTAGCCCCTAAATAAAAAGTTTGTGTTGTGTAACTTACTATGACAACTATTGGATTTTAATCTATGTTATTTCAAATCAATGCTTAAATACATTGCCTTGGACCACTTGGCTAAGCTATCATATATTGTTAATTTGGACCAAGCCCCAAAACACATTGGGATGGATGAATTTGTAAATTTTATGCTACATAGGAGGTTGAGGATGAACACCATTTCCTTTCAATTTTCACTACCTAATATATGACATAACTTTACCCGATTTCATAACTTGACTACTCTTGAGGAACCCCTTGTTGTAAAAAACATAATGATATGGAATGAGATAGAAAATTAATATAACATAACTTGTATTCTAATATTCAAGCATATGTTTTACATAGAGTAGCCTTTTGTTTATAGGATTGTCGGATACAAAATGAGGTAGTCGTTCACTTTTACTACGTATTCCTCTTTATTTTAAAAGTATATTCTATTATTATTATCCACTAACTATGTTATGATATTTATTATCCTCCACTTCTTGGTGCCTTGGTTTCTATACCACATATTGATCTTGGTACATTCATTTCTGCCATGTTTAGATATCGAAATGATATCATAGAAAAGTCTAGAATGATTATTTATTTTTTCTTTTTTCCAAGGAAGTCCTCGTGGAAAACCCTTCGAGTACTTCCCCATGATCTATGGATGGTAAACATGATAAACCGTCATCCCTTATTATGAAGCCTAACCCTGAGGGGATCGAAAGAGTCAGACTTGTTACCTTCCCAACTATGGGCGAGAGAAAAGAGGTCTCACTGGACTGTAAACATTATCCTCATCACCAATAAAATGTACAATTAAACAACAAAAATAATTATGTATAATTATTTTTTAAATAAATAATTAACAATTTATTATATAAAAACGATGAATAATTTATTGCACTAATAAACTATTAAAATTCAAAAAATTAGCCACAACTTATCTAGTTAAAATGTCAACTACGACTAGCCCAAGTGGTTCAGAGGATGAGTGTTCTCCTCCCTACCCAGGTTAAATTTTCACAAGTGACATGTTAAGCTCTTAATGAGTATATTGTTGACAAAATATTTGAGCTTCTACAAGATCTGGTTTACCCCCAAGTACCATCCTCAGAATGAGGGGAAATGCATTAAGTAGCAAAAGACACACACACACTGAATCTATGACTTACACTCGTTTAAAATCCCAAATACTACTATTATTTAAACCTAAACAAATATGGGAATGACCTCTACCCATAATTAAATTGTGGAGGATTAGGTGGATGAGTTGAACAAATAGATGGAAGTGATCTCTACAATGAATGAGAGTGGGGAAGAAAGTGGAAACATGAGAGAAAAGTGGAGCTATTAAAACTAAAGTAAACCAAGCAATTCCTTACATTTCTTAAGGACATTAACCATCATCGACATTTAAGAAGGAAAGTTTTACTATCCAAAAATAAGTATCTAGAAAAAATAATATAAAACATTATTGATGATTTTGGTGTCATGTTTTATGGCAATTTTTGGCTTGTGGTGATTATCTATGTGATGTTACAAACTATGTTGTTACAATAATATATCTCTATAATAAAATTATAATCCACATTAATATTCTTCTTCATCTTCTTTAAGTAAAAAGTAACATCAAATTTATATTCTTTTTTAGTAACTATGACATTTAATGTTAGTATCTTTTCTTAACTCTAAAAATGATACACCATATCTAAATGTAAATGACACTTTCCCTCGATCATATCTCCTTCATCACAACATAACACAATTATCTTCTCAAAGAATATTCAAAAGCCACATTCTTGGGAGATCCTTATCCATTTTCCAATTGTTTCCCATAAAACTATGTTATACGCTAACAACCACTACAAACATTGCTAAGCTAACCCACATGTTAAAGTCATTTACCATAAACATCTTTTTAACTATAAGAGACAAACCTTTCAACCTTATCTATCCTCTCAAGAATATTCAAAAGCTACATTCTCATGAGATTCTTATCCATTTTCCAATTGTCCCCATCAAGCTATGTTAGGCACTAACAACCACTACACACATTGTTAAGCTAACCCACATGTTCAAGTAACTCATCATAAACATATTTTTAGTTGTCGAAGATAAACATTTCAACCCTATATGTCAACATTTCATTTGTTGTTTTCAAAAAAAAATCATTCCTTTTTGCTCTTTAAAAAAACATAACATTCATAATCAAAATCAAAATGAAACATGTTGTATAATTCAATGTATCTATTTACAAGTTTAAATCTTTAAATACACGTAAATATACATATTTGACTTTTATAAAATATTTGACTTTATAAAATATAAAATTTTATAAAATACAGAAATAAAATCCATGCATCTTACTCATCCACTTACACATACAAGTTTGTACAAGGTCCCATGCCACCACAAAAATTGTGACAGACTACCATGAAAAGTAGGCACCAATCAATTGTTTGTATATGAACTTTATATAGACATAAAATCCATGAATCTTACTCATCCACTTACACTTACAAGTTTGGACAATGTCCCATGCCACCATAAAAGTTGTGACAGGCCCACATGAAAAGTAAGCACAATTGTTTAAAATCTTGTC
>ML800154.1:0-34427 GCA_009831015.1 Picea engelmannii
ATTCTACAGAACCAAGAATGGGATAAAACAACAACAGTGAAGAGGAAATTGGTCCAAAGGACATGTTAAGGAAGGAATGCATTGTTGAGTGGAAGTTGGAAGGTCAAGCTGCAAGAGTAGAGTCACTGAGAAGAGTAAAAATATGAAGCGAAAGATGAAAGGGCATGAGGAGTCGTTGGGAAGCTGAAGGCAAACAATTTAAAGGTAAATAAACACAACATCAAGGAGTTGGAAGGGAGAGATTGCAAGAGGAAGAAAGATCGTGTGAGGAAGGGAGAGAGGAATGGTTGGGGTTGCCACAGCCTCTGGCCTCGCAACCCTACGAAATTTCTAAGCTCATATGAGGCCATGGAGCATGTATATTTTATTCTATAATAAAATGAATAAAAGAATTAGAGTTTTACATATTTAACCCTTGTGTGTGTGTATGGAAGAATCATGTATGATGATATTTTGTTGTGTTATTCACATGAATGGAGGCAATTTAATCCTATTGTTTGAATAATTAAATCCCTGTGGGGAATAGTTTTATTGTGATACTATGGTGTAGGTGGGAACGGGTCTGTAGAAGACTGTACTTGGATATGTGATCATTTGTAGGTGGACTAATATGAATTATATTGAGAACGAAATGGGATAGAAATGAAAATATAGTAAGGAACACATAAATATAGTGAAACCCCTTCTATTAATGAATAATAGAATACTATGGAACACAAACGGGCTAAAATGGTGGTATCTTATCTCTTAAGAGAAAGAGATGCCAGCTATGCTCATTCATAATAAGAATTGCATCACACTCTATTGCATGCTCAAAGGACCTCCTTCACTTTGATTATATATGAGAGAGTGATAGGAGAATAATTCCCATGATCCATTTGGGATAAATTGGTCTAAGTTTACAAAATTCCATAGGCATGTAAAACACTAGGACTTCTAGGGAGGTCACCCATCCCAATACTACTCTAGCCCAAGCACACTTAATTGTGGAGTTCTAATGGGATCCAATTCATTAACAATGTAGGCATGTACTTAAGACCATTAGGAAATCATTACATGATGGTTGTAATTAACAAATGGAGATGACATTACATTACATTCCCCATCAAAATGGTGAATATCATGGTTTATCAAAACCATGGGCTTGAAAACATTGATTCAGTGGAAAAGGTGGATGGCCACCAAGATCCTCCTAGATCATTCCTCCCCCCTTAGGAAGCAATGGTCCCCACTATGTAAAGTTCCCTCGGGAGATGGGGAAAATTTTGTTGAATATGAACCTTGGTGAGTTGTTTTCCTTATTGAAGTATATGTCCTACTTGTACTTGGCATTAGCTTGTTGAAGGGTGTCATGAACCTATTGTTTGAAGTGTTGGATCCATTCAACAAATTTGGCCGCATGATTTGCCTTGGTTTGAGTGTGGGAGGGCTATGTCAATGAATATGCAGCAGGAAGATCTATATCAATGGGAGCTAATGGTTGGAACTCCAAGCACACCTGAAAAGGGTCATGACCAATAGAACTATAAAGGCTCCATTATAGCTATGTTGAACATATGTAAGACTCCCATTCTCTGGAAGGGAGTGTTTATATATGGGACCAATGGGTAAGGGAGCATTGGGCACCAAGTCAATGGAATGCTTGACTTGGAAGTACAGAGGGACCCCCGTAGCTGAAAAAATATCTATGTGCTTCTATACAATATTTTCAAACTGCTTTTGTTGTATAGAAAGGTCTTGGGTCAAGGTTGTGGTGGTCGCAGTGACTTTCTATTCACCTTTTGACTGAATCATGAAGAGGGGAATATTTGTGGTCTGAGAGATTACTTTGCACCATTGTTTTGTTGATGTCAATGAAATGGAAGTAGTTATAACTACCTCTGTAATCCTGTAGAACTGACCCCCGAGAGTAACAATGACAATATGAGACCGAGACTGATAAATAGTATGGAATTTCCACATATATGGTTGTGCTAAAGGAACATCACAGACTTCAAGTGGGGCAACATCACATAGTTCCTAGTATTTGAAGGGATTGATGTCATAGGGAAGGAGACATTGTTGGCCGACGCAAATGTCTCATCACATGTTCAACCATCTGATGGCGTATGGTTGTGAGTGTGGCATTGTTGACAAATTCATTCTTTTGACGACCTCAACTAAGATTGGGATCTTTTGACTCCTCGTGTCAACAATGAAATCAATGGGTTCCCCTTCACCCATAGTTGTGAATGGAAGAGGTACTCCCCCTCCTCATGCTCTTCTTATTCTTTGGTTGGATTGTTATGGCCACGATGATAGTAGTGGGCTCTGCATCAATGATCCATTTCCCTTTTTTATGCTATGAATCATAGTCCAAGTCAAGTTCTGATTCTTTTTCTTTGAGCTCAACCACCAATGATTGTTTTGAGTGACATTCATCGGTGTTGTGACAGGGAATTTTATGGAAATCACACCACTTTCCAGTGTCCTTATTTGACTTCCCATCACCCTTGTTAGCCGACATATTGGACTGATTTTCTTGAGATTGACTCTCATTTCTTTGTCCTTTGTTAGGGTTGTCTTTGCCATGATTTTGTTGTGGCATATTTGTAAACCCAAACTCCTACTTACTCCGCTCCTTGAATTTCTGCTTGATTTTGACTGCATATCGATAAGCAACTCCCAATTAGGAGATTTCCAAGAAATCCATCTTTGTTTGGATGTACCTATGTAGGCCACTGCGGTACTTCAGAACCGAGTGTTGTTGGGAATCTTTGATACCCAACTTTGAGCATAAGGTATGGAAGATGTTAGTGTACATCGGAACCGACTGGTTTCTTTCCTGACACAGAGTCATATGTCTCATATATTGGTCATCATAGCTTCCAACAAGGTAGAAATCCTCATTGAGAGCATCCACAAAGGTTGCCCAGGTGGGTTCTCTCATGAATGGTGTAGATTCATCCGCGATGTACCTCTCCCAGTAACCTTTCCACCAAGCTCTAACATGGGGATGGGATTTAAGGAGCGCGAAGGAGATATTTTCGTCGTTGAAAACCTTTTGGATAGAGTAATAACCTTCTAGCAGATTCAACCATTTTTCTACACCATCTGCATATATCTGGCCTTCAAATAAGGGGATATAAAAATTGATTTGTACCTTGAAGGGCGTCGTACCTCAAAAATGGTTGCTTGTCTAAGATGCCTCAAATTCCATCGGTAGTCATTGTAGGATCTGAGCGAAGTTTTCCATCATCTCATTCCTTTGTCACCCAAGGGCTTCCTCGAGCAACATCTTGAACGGATCTCATGCTTTGTCATCTCTCTTTTCTTATGCTATGGGAGGTCGCTTGGGCTGGCAAGATCGATCATCCCCAAGTGAAACTAGCTCGAGACCCAACTATGTATACCTTGACCTCATTGGGGACATGCACTGAAAAATAACAAGGATAAGACTGCAATGATACCACTAATCTAGATTATATTGAGAATGAAATGAGATAAAACAAAAATATAGCATAGAACACATAAATACAGTGAAACCCCTTCTATTAGTGAATAACGAAATACTATAGAACACAAATTGGCTAGAATGGTGGTACCTTATCTCTTAAGAGAAAGAGATGTCGACTACGCTCATTCGTAATAAGCATTACATCACACTCCATTGCATGCTCAAAGGACCTCCTTCACCTCAGTTATATATGAGAAATACAGAGGAGAATAAATCCCATGATCCATGTGGGATAAATTGTTCTAAGTTTACAAAATGTCAAGGGATGTAAAACACTAGGACTTCATGGGAGGTCACCCATCCCAGTACTACTCTAGCCCAAGCATGCTTAATTGCAGAGTTCTAATGGGATCCAGTGCATTAACATTGTAGGCATGTACATAAGACCACTAGGAAATCATTACACGATGGTTATAATTAACAAATGGAGATTGAATTACATTACATTCCCCATCAAAACGGTGAATGTCATGGTTTATCAAAAGCACAGGCTCAAAAACATTGATTCAGTGGAAAAGGTGGATGGCCATTGAGATCCACATGGATCATGGATGTGGGTCTGGGAGAGATCGTCTAGTGAACTTGTGGTTCTTTGTAGATGGGTGCGACTAAATACATTAATGCAATGTGTATTTTCATTGCACAAGAGTATTGTTGTGGATATATTGCCATAATTATATTGTTGTGAGAGCTCAGTGTAGGATGCTTGTCAACCTAATTTATTTGCATAAATATGACACTTATCATGTCAATCCAGGGTTGGTAAACTTGTGAGGAACAATCATTGTATGTGAGAGAATTAGCTTCGAAATTGATCTGCAATCCTTTAAGAAAGAAGACAAAACTTGAAAATAATCATCAAATACTCTTTGAAATCTAGAAAGTGAAATCTAACCTGATTTGCAAAAGTTCAAACAAAATATAATTCCTTCAACCTTAGATTGTCACAATTCCACTGGTAGAAAAATAGGCTGCAAAGTGAAATGTGCCACAATAGTTGTGAGCTCTTTGCAACAATACTCTGTAAACTAGTGAAGTTAAAGGTTTGAAAGAATGTTTTAACACACATGCAAAATGAAAAGACTAATAGAACTTGAATAAAATCTAATTCCTTCAACCTTAGGTTGTCACAATTCCACTGGTAGAAAAACAAGTTGCAAAGTGAAATGTGCCACAATGGTTGTGAGCTCTTTGCAACACTACTCTCTCAACTAGTGAAGTTAAAGGTTTGAAAGGAGGTATATTCAAATGCAAGGAATTTCAAAATAAAATCTAACTTCTTCAATTATCTAACTTTTAAATTAGATATACATTTCAAATGAAAACTAAAATAAAATCTGAAATTTAAATCTAAGGATTAGAGTGTTGTTATATAAGAAAAAGAGTAAAAAAGTTACCAAAGAAATAAGATGTGGAAATCAAAGCTTATGAACAGTAATGTACAACAGTGACATGGAACAAAGCAAGGGGGCCCTCCAGGCATGGTTCATGCATAGGAAGAAGAAAACTAACTGAAGAAAAGAAGAGACTTTCTATTATGCATAAGATCATTTACAAATTGAGTTCAGAAGTTTTACGATTCTCCCCAAAGCTTCATATTTTAATTTATTTATACAAAAGGAAATGGAATAGTTCGGCCTAGAAATACTTCAAGGAGTAATGTTGCAACTGATTGGATTCTAAATATGTTGATTCGACCTTGATTTGGTATCAAATTGGAGAAAATGTCTGCAATAGAAAATTTAGGCATTTCATCTTTAGAAAAACAGCCATAACGCTCAAATCATGTATTCTCTAGAAAATATGCATATGATTCACCTAATTGGGCATGTTCTCTACAAAACCCATGTCCCATAATTTCCAAATTCATCCTCACTAATCCAAAAATCACATTTAAAGATCGTTGCATGTTCTTGTTGCCAAATATTTTCTTGTAGATACCTGAGTTGACCAAGCCTTGACCGAGGATTTCTAGGATGATTTTCTCATATCCAGAAGGACATGTACCATGAAATGAAGACAAGGATCACATTCCAAGTACTCATTTCCTCCAGATTGACCTGCAACCATCTCGATGAATGACGAATTACTAGATCTGAATTTTTCCTGTAATTTTTGGTAAAAATCTGAATTTGAACTATTTTAATATGTTGATTTTAATAATTAAAAATAAAATAAGAATTTACCTAATTAAGCCTTATAATATTTTTTTTAAGATAAGATAAATGGAGAATGTTCCAAAAAGAGTGATATTAAAGCAAATATATCATAAGTTTAGAAGCTTTCTAGATGGTAAAACGTGGTACAAACATTTCCTCGAGACTGAATCTTTTATGTGACCTCATGCAAATCAGAATTTTCACAAAATTGTTTTGCTCCTCTTCTTTGTATGCCCTATTCTTAATTTCAAATCCTCACAACTCTATTTCTAAACTTTGTTCTTCCAATTTCAGGCCTCTTTGTTCTTTAATTCAATGTTTCTTCAATTCGAGTTTTAGAGCTCTGTTAACAAAAACCTAAAGCATTGTCTTCAACAATTGAAACCCCAAAACTTTGTTTCTTCCTATGTTGGAGTGATGAGTGATACCCTTTTTACAATTTGACTTACATGTCAACAAAGGGGAGATTGTTTTAAATTTCTTTCTAACAGTAAAAACCCTAGAGCTTATTGTCTTTAGTAATCGAAGCCCTAAAACATGTGCTTTCTATGTTATGTATATGTTGGAGAAATGTCTAATACATGTTCCCAAAATTTCAAACTTGCAAGTCAAAAAAAAGGGGGAGACTTACTCTATTCACAACAAAAGTCAGGTTGGTAAAATAAGGATGGTTTAATATGAGCAAATTTGAAAGATGCATGGAGAGGTAATGGTAAGTAAATAAGTGAAGGTCCAAAAAAAGGAGTAATTGGTATAGTTGGGTAGTGTTTAGATAGTGAATGAAAGAATGGGTAATGAAGAAGGGTAAGGGAATGATCATAGGATTTAAATGTGGTAGAAATGGTATATAGTGGTATGGATAGAATAGATAAGATGTGATATAAATGATATATATAGTGGTATGGTAGGATAGGGATCATATAGTGGTATAGTAGAATAGGAATGATAGGATATGGAAGGCATAAGTAAACTTTATTTCATTTTAAATTTCAAATCAACAAATTAAGACAACAAACCTGTACTATACCATTCCTTGGATTTTGAATGCTTGCAATGTTGATATCCCCAACTCTGATGTCTACAACTTAGATGTCTTCAATTTGATTTATTTGTAGCTTGAATGTCTTCATAGGTGATTGGTGTGATCTTGATTTGATGTAGTCTTCATTCTATATCTTCTTTTTTGATCAACTTCTTCATTTCTTCGTATAGATATTAGATTGGTATTGTATGTTGAAGAAGTAGGAACCACGAAGAGAGAATATAATCTGAAAATGATGTGCACTCAAACCAAGAGAACACTTTGAAATTATGAAAATAAACAAGGTTGATGTTGAATGTGAGTGTTGATCTAAATCTATTGGTTATTGGAAAAGGAAATAGAATAGAAAGGAATTGTGGTGGCTACCACTCAAACTAAACTATACTGCATAAACCATGTTGTTGTTTAAGACTGAATGACAAACTTTTATTGGAACAATATATAGACATATAGTTGAATTGTTATGACAATAAACTTTAGAACAAGAAAATGATTGTTGCAAGTTGTGGTTGATACCATAAACCATATATTCTTCACATAAAACCCCTATTGGTACAATTCAATCTATGTGAATCGATTTACTTGAAGTAGTACATAGAAATAGTTCATTGGATTACCGATCAGTAATGTAAATCGTTAACCAATGTGAGACAACTCACCAGTGATGAAAATGAGTGTCAAGGTACCTAAGTACATCCTGACAGGCATGAATGGATGTGTTCGAGTCGAGTCATCTGCAAGATTTTTCAATCAAGAGACCTAGATGAATTCCCATTGTTAACAATGAGGAGGCTTTCCACTGATGTATGCAAGTCCCAAGGTACTTATAAATATGTCTAATCTAAATCCCAGATGATGTGGAGTCGATGGGATGAGATCTGTTGGAAGGTGGGCCTTAAGCAATCCCACATCATCTGTCATGAGAAAAACACAAATGATTTTGAAGAGCCATAATACAAATTGAACCAACATGCAAAACTTTATTGAGAATTTTTCCCACCTGTTGCCTGGTTTTCAAGTGAAAACTCATGTCCAATTGCGCCAGTAAACTGATTTTCACAACTAGACTTATTTTTATCTTTACTATTTTATTCATTTTATTTTTCTATGATATCCTACCCTACTGAAAGAAGAAAAATATCTTCCAAGTGTAGGAATACTTCCAATGGAGCCATGTGCGTAACATGATTACAAATATGTTCATATTTAGGTTTGAAATATATGTTTTGAGGGATACCGGAATATGAGAAACCCATTGTTTGATTGACTTGGTGACAAGAATTGTTGAAGAATGAAGTGGTGATTCAACTCGATGTTTGTATGGAACCAAAATTCAATGTAGTCATGATGCCTTTGGTTTACCTGTTCATTATCACTAGTTTGTATGTCCTCCTTGTCATGCTATGCAAATCTTCCAATATTTACAGATTGGCCTTTTGAATGCATAAAGGATATGATGACAAGCATAGTAGAAATTCCTCATTCTTAGGTTCTTTTGTCTACTCTTCATCAAATGATTTCCATGGCTCTTTGGTCTCTTCTAGATCTTCTTAATGTTTCTCATGGAATTGTTGATATTCTATCACTTCCCAGGATGCAGATATGTTCCTTATGGCTGTCAGGATTTTCTCCTCCTGAGGTGCAAAGATGTTCCCGACTACTGCTAGGATTTGAGAGATGTATTGGAGAAACATTCTCCTTTACTCAGCAAATTCTTGGTAATCCTTTTCTTGCACATGGATGAGTACTAAATGGGGGGTTCTTACAACACCTTTAACGATAAGGAAAATAAATGAAATCAACAAAAACAAAAGCACACCATTGAAAGCAAACTTAATAAATATAAACGACAATCATGTACTTGAAATCCTCATGCTACTAAGACCTTGTTGTCACCAAGTTATATTTTAAGATGAGTTAGTATTTCCATGAAAAACAAACTTACATAAAGGAAACACATTGTTCCAACATGATGAGGTCTCGTGAAGACTCACACAAGTGGTTGTGCAGGTTCTTACCTTATGTCTTACCTTCTTCACTCCTCTCGATGTTAAATGTGTGAAAAAACAAAAAGATTTTTATATTTTATTTTTGTATTTTTTAGTGAAAACTAAAAGATTTCAAAACCAATTCCTTTAGTTCCTCCTTAACAATGGTGCCCAAAAATGTTATCCTAATTTATTTGCATAAATAGTACACTTATCATGTCAATCCAAGGTTGGTAAACTTGCAAGGAACAGTCACTGTATGCAAGGGAATTAGCTTTGAAATTGATCTACACTCCTTTAAGAAAGAATTCAAAACTTGAAAATAATCATCAACTACTTTTTGAAATCTAGAAAGTGCAATCTAACATGATCTTCAAAACTTCAAACAAAAACCATTTCCTTCAACTTTAGGTTGTCACAGTTCCATTGGTAGAAAAACAGGTTGCAAAGTGAATTGTGTCGTGACAATGGTTGTGAGTTCTTTGCAACAGTGCTCTATATCAACTAGTGAAGTTAACAGTTTGAAAGAATGTTTTAACACACATGTAGAATGAAAAGATTAACGGAACTTGAATAAAATATAATTCCTTCAACCTTAGGTTGTCACTATTCCACTAGTAGAAAAAAAGGGTGCAAAGTGATATGTGGCACAATGGTTGTTAGCACTTTGCAACAATACTCTGTCAACTAATGAATTTAAAGGTTTGAAAGGAGGTATATTCAAGTGCAAGGAATTTCAAAATAAAATCTGACTTCTTCAATTATCTAACTTTTAAATCAAATATAAATTTCAAATTGAAACTAAAATAAAATCTGAAATTTAAATCTAAGGATTAGAGTGTTGTTATATAAACAAAATAGTGAATCAAGTTACCAAAGAAATAAGATGTGGAAATAAAAGCTTATGAACAACAATGTAAAACGATGACCTGGACCAAAGCGAGGGGGCCCTCCAGGCCTAGTTCATGCACAAGAAGAAGAACACTAAATGAAGAAAATCATAGCCTTTCTATTATGCATAAGATCATTTACAAACTAATTTCAGAAGTTTTACAATTCTCCCCAAAGCTTCAGATTTTAGCTTATTTATACAAAAGGAAATGGAACAGTTCATCCTAGAAATAATCTTAAGGAGGAATGGTGCAACTAATTAGATCCTAAATATGTTGATTCGACCTTGATTTGGTATCCAATTAGAGAAAACAACTACAACATAAAATATGGGCATTTCATCTTTACAAAAACAATCATATCTCCCAAATCGTGCATTCTCTAGAAAAAAAAAATGCATGAGAGTCATCTAATTGAGCATATTCTGCACAAAACCCATGTCCCAGAATTTCTAAATTCATCCTCACCGATCAAAAAATCATATCTGAAGATTGTTGCATGTTCTTGCTGTTAAATATTTTTTTGCAAATACCTGAGTTGACCAAGTGTTGACTGAGGTTTTCTGGGTTTATTTTCTCATACTGAGATGAGACATCAATGTCCATTGTCTCACTTGACAAAGATGAAGTCTTTCATCCTTGCTTTCCTCCTGCACATGAAGTTGAAGAAGCAATTAGTCTAAATCATGAAGAATTTGAAGATCCAGTTGAAGTTGCCCTAGCCTTTGTTCTTCCTGCACACAAAGACAAAGAGATGGTCATTTTTAGTCACATTGATGCTCTTATTAAATAAACCTTGGATATAGTTGATGAGCATATAGACACTTTCATACAGACTGGGAGACACACATGAGATTTTGATCGTTTTATTTTTTGTAGAGACCCCACGTACAACATTGAAGGTATCTCTCAAGTAAAAGGGGTTGATGTGTCATCTTCAGAAGATTGGTCTTCATGCATATATGATTCCTATGTTTGGAAACCTGATGATGACATGGTTACAGATTTGTTCTGTCCATTCAAGGATGACCTGTCACAACATTTTCAAGGTGATTTTCAGTCATCCCCTGGGAGTTGTGATGCAGGTCCTTTTGGGAATGCAGACTTGTTCTATGAGGACTTTCAATCACCTTCATCCTCAATTTTAGATGAACACCGAGACGTGTCCATCCCAAATGAATCAAAGGCTCACTCTACAAAGCGAAATTATTTCATCTTGGGGATTTTTACGAGGATTCGCATATGAAGAGGCAACATTTTTCTAGACAGGAGCCTGTCCCTTACCTCATTTCTTCTTCTCGAAGAAATCATGGGGTCTTCTTGGGATCTCTCATATCTTCTCAGGCTTCAGGAAGCAACGATCATGCTAATTCGGATGAAGATGAGCCATTGTCTACATATGGTATCCCTCTCTAGAGATGGATTGATCTAGCTTGTGGCTATCCTTTCAGGCAGGATTTATGGGATTATCGAAATTGTGGTTGCTCTTTTAAAAAATATTTCCTCCCTCCCACCCATCTCCATGAATTTCATTTCATGATCGATTATATGTCTATTTATGCTCATGATTATTATGTGCTCAGCTTATCCTTGTTGTATTGCAACATTAAGAATAGGGGGAGATACCTTAACGAAACGATGAACAAATGGTTTCACTGGTTATATGACTTCACCTGACATCACCTATCACCTGATCTTTAGGGCCCCAATGTTAGAATATTGATGTGTTGGTTTTACCATAGACAATATCACTATTGTCACCCAACCATAGGCATGCAGCCACCCCCAAGCACCTTAACCTTTGCTAGATAGAATGATTCCAGAAATACACACTAGAACCAACAAATAAACCCTAGTTGCAGCAGTAGCACGAGATGGAACTAGAAAACACCATCCAACTGCAACAACATCACAAGACAAGAAGAGCAAACCTTCTCCAAGGGTAGCACACAAGAGATAGAGTCTCCATATCCACAGAACAAGAACAATACTCAACTGCAACAGTTGCAATTGCACTTCTTAAGCTACCACCAAGAATACCACCAATAATATCACCAAGAATACCACCAAGAGATACTGGAAGGTAGGGTGCATATCTTAGGCTATATAGCGCTAAAGAGAGACCAATAATCACCCCAAAAGATATTCCTTCCATTCTTCCAGTTGCAGCTCCAGACTTGCGTTATACTTGAGAGAGTGAGTGAAGTGAGCACAAATGAGCTCAAGCGCCTCCTATTTATAGTGCTCCTTGTCATTTGTCTAAGACGACTTCTCTTTCTAGAGGGTAATACTTTAATATAATTGATTCTACTGAGTCGACTTGTCTTCTAAGGTTTTTACACATTTGTTTAGGGTTTCTCTTGCTTCTGAAATATTCTATTCTAGCCAAAGGTTACACATGGAGGTTAATATCTCCCGCAACTACCATAATATCAACACTCCCTCTTAGCTAGGGAGGTATTAACTTCAATGGTATTAAACACATCCATCCATTTCACATGGTATGGGAAAGGCTCACATAGTCTTGCAGACCATTCTACAGGTAGCATTATCATAGCCACACATGATATATCATGATCACGCATATCAAGTTACGAGAATCATCATCTCTATACATCTAGCTGGAAATCACCTCCAACACTACTTGTTGGCACACCAGCCTAGGAAACATCTTCAAAACTATCAGTAGTCTCCATGGCAATCATGTAGTAGTAAACAATTACTACAATGTCATCCAATAGATCACAACAATGTCGATCCATAGTAGTACACAATTGTTATCCAATGGTACACAACCACTCCTAGTAGCGCATAGCTACTTATATTTAGTGACATACAGTCACAACCAGTGGAACACATCCACCACATTAGTACATAACTATTGTCCAAAGACACACAGTCTCCACTGCAATCAACCAATAGCTACACAAGCTATCACCACACAATACAACAGTCTCCTGACATCAAATCATATCATTGTCTACACCATCTCTTGAGGACATACTCCATATGAGTAATTTTCCATGATGTTGAATAAGTCATGTGTTGAACTTAGCGCACTCAACAGAGTGTCTCACATAAGTCACTCCCTCAACAAAGTGATACATGGACCATTCTTTCTATCCTGGTCACTACCTGTGACACAGGAATAATGATTGTCCCAACAGATGTTGAAAGCCACGTCATGGGCTACCAGGACCATTCTTCTCATTTGGACATACGTCCTAAAAGAATTATTGTCCTCCCATATGTTGAAATCCATGTCATGGTCTACAAGGATCATTCTTCTAATCCAAACATACGTCCTAGAAGAATGATTGTCCTGGACAATTTTCCCCCCTCTGGCCACTACTGTGAACTTAGGGAAAATGTATATCCTGTACCAATCTCCACACTCTAGTCACTACTGTGAACTTATATAGATGGACCATTCTACATGTCTGGGCAAAGCCCCAGGAGAATAGTTGTCCTGGACCATTCTACCTGTCTAGGAAATGTCCCAGGAGAATAGTTGTCCATGGTACATCAACAATCTGTCAACCTGGACCATTCTCCACCTGGAGAATGACTGTCCATCAGCAATATGTTATTCCTAGACCATTCTCCTCTTGGAGAATGAATGTCCACCAACACACTGACTATCCATGATTCCATATATCAGCACTCCCTCCCAACCAAGGAATTCATCTCCTCCCTCTCAACCAAGGGAGGTATCTCCACAAGTCCCAACTTGTCCCTTAAGTATGCAAACTTTATATTGGACAAAGGCTTCGTCAAAATATCAGTTGTCTTCTCATCAGTGGAGATATATTGGAGAATCACTTCTCCCTTCTGGACTTTATGATGAATAAAATAGTACTTGATCTCAATGTGCTTCGACCTATCATGAAACACGAGGTTCTATGAAAGCTTCACACAACTCTGATTATCACAATATATCACAGTTGAATCCAACACCTGATCAAATAGTCCAGAAATCAGCTTATGGAGCCATATTGCTTCCATACAAGCATCACAAGTTGCAATATACTTTGCTTCTATAGTTCTGAGTGCAACACACTTTTGTTTCCTGCTAGCCCACGATATCATAGCAGAGCCCAAACTGAAACATATACCATAAGTACTATTTCTTTCATCTGCACTCCCTTCCAAATGTGAACCAGTAAACCCATGTAGTTGTACGTCATTGTTTGAGACATATCTCAAACCATAATTTAGCGTCCCACGAGGATATCTCAAAATGTGCTTTGCATCTATCCAATGCTCATGTCTAGGTTCCACCTAGAATTGGATCAACGTGTTCACATCAAAGCAAATGTTCGGTCAGGTATTAACCAAATACATCAATGAGCCAGTCAATTGTCAGTACAGGGACGAGTCTACTGGATCAGAATCAGAGTCTCTCAGCTTCTTCAGATCTGTCACCATGGTAGTTTCCATGGATTTGCAATCCATCATCCCAAACTTCTAAAGGATATTTACAACAAAATTTATTTTCCCTAGGAATATTTCACCATGCTTCTGCCATACTTCTAGTCTCAAATAATAATGCATGAGACCAAGATCCTTCATATCGAATTCAAAGGATAGCTCCCTCTTACACTGAATAATGAGAGGCTCTACACCTGTTAGAAACAAATCATTAACATATAGTAGTAGGATCATAGGTACATCATTCACAACCTTGTAATAAAGGTTTGGATCAACATAACTCTTGGAAAATACAAGTATTATCAAGTAACTGTCAATTCGTGTGTACCAAGCTCTTGGAACTTGTTTGAGTCCATACAAGGCCTTCTTTAATATGCATACATGGGTTTCTCTCGGGTGTACCTCAAAACCTTGAGGTTGCTCTATGTATACGTCTTCCTCAATTACTCCATTGAGAAAATAGGTCGTTACATCCATTTGATGTAAACCCCAACCCATGGATGTTGCAAGAGATATGATGGCTCTAATATAGGTGTATATAGCAACTAGAGAAAATGCCCCATCATAGTCTTGTCCCTCCTGTTGGGAGAACCCTCTAGCCACGAATATTGCCTTGTATTTATCAATACTCCCATCTATTGCATGCTTTATCTTGTAAACCCATTTTGAAGTGACTACAGACTTTCCTTCAGGTCTAGGCACAATTTCCCATACATCATTTCTCATGATGGATTGATATTCTTCCATCATAGCTTCCTTCAATTCTTTCTTCTTGACTTCTTCTTCAAAGGTGGAAGGTTATGCATTGAGATGTCCCGAAGAACATGTAGTTTCTTTCTTGGGACCTTCAAGTTCTTCTTCATCGTTGGGATCCATGGAATATTCTATAGATTTCTTGAAGCCAATATTTTCATCAAAAGTCACATCTCTGCTGATTTCAACTTTATGTTGACCTGGGACATAGATTTTGTAAGATTTTGATGACTCACTATATCCAATGAATATGGCCTTCTTTCCTAAAGGGTCCAACTTCTTTCTTTTGTCCTTGGGAATATGAATATAGACAGGACAACCAAAGATCCTCAAGTGTTCAACACTTGGCTTCTTTTTGGAGAAAGCTTCTTTTGGATTCATGTTCTTCAATATACAATGAGGAATTATATTATGAACATATACGAATGTCATAGCTACTTCTCCTCACAGAAACATGGATAGATTCTGGTCATTCATCATTTCCTTAAAACATTCTTCAATGGATCAGTTCTTTTTTTCTACCACACCATTATGTTGAGGATTATGTGGGACAATTAGATCCTTCATAATCCTAGTTGTTTTACAAAAAGCAACAAGCTCCTTGGAGGTGTATTCTCCTCCATTATTAGATCTTAGTGTCTTGATCTTCTTGTCTGTCAATTTTTCCACTTCAGCTTTGAATTCTTGGATCTTGCTAAGTACTTCATCCTTTGTATCTGAGTGAACAATGTCCAAAAACCACTTTTGCTTTACACGCTTCCTTTAGAATTGATACTTGGTGAGATCACTTGCCTTACCACTTGATGGAGTCATATGCTCCATGTTTGCAACTGTCATTGTAGCAGCTCCTTCTCAGAGCTATTTCATGTGACCTACCCAAAACAAGAACAACAAGAGAAAAAGTATTTCTAATAACATTTTCATAAAAACATATCTATGGTAACAAGGATGGTAGTCATCATAGAATTACCAAGGTGACCTACCCAAGAAAAAAACAAGAAATATCTCCTAGAGGAGATGTTAGTTAATTTTGCAAACAAGTGCAATAAGCATATATATCAATAGTACTTACATGCAACCAAGTATACCTAGCAGTAATAGAACCTTTCAAAGATTGTTGTCACGACTATAGTGTTTACTTCTATTGTAGCAACTATCAAACTTGATATGTGCAAATTGAAACTTAACAATTTGATCAATCAAACCTGGAACCTGGAGCCTCAACTGCTAGGAAGGGTGCGCTTGTTCCTTTGAATGTATTGAATCCAAGATCACTGCTTGGACAAGATCTCATGTACATCCCTTGCAAACACACTCATGCTTTTTTGGATAATATAACTTGAAAAGCATATATAAGTACATACCTTGAAATTTGTAGCATCGTTCTACTTGTCTTCTAATTTGAAACTAGACACCATCTTGACAAGAAGAGGTTAGAAACTAAATAAAAAAGGTTTAATGATTAGAATAAGCTAGAAACCTTGAAATTTAAACTTTGAACACAAAATCAATTTCAACCAAAAGTCAACCTTTGACTTTGACTTTAGTGAGTCAACATTTGACTTTGACTTTGACCAAGAATTCAAACTTTAAATTCTTGTTGGCTGAGGGAACCATAGGGTGCACTAGAATACCCAAAAATTATGCCAAACGTTTCATTTAAAGTGCCCAAAGAATTAGGTTAAGGTTTGTTGAAGCTGCAAAATTAGAAACCCTAGTTGCAGCTACAATTGGTGCTATAACGAGCTTAACAAAAAACTGTTGATCTACCTTCCAACAGTTAGATTGTTCTGAAGGTAGTGTGGGCCCATAACCTGTTAGAATATCGATGTGATTGTTTTACCATAGACAATATCACTATTGTCACCCAACCATAAGCATGCAACCACCCCCGAACACCTTAACCTTTGCTAGATAGAATGATTCTGGAAAGCCACACTAGAACCAACAGATAAACCCTAGATGCAGCAGTAGCACGAAATGGAACCAGAAAACACCATCCAATTGCAGAAACATCACAGTACAAGGAGAGTGCACCTTCTCCAAGGGTAGTGCACAAGAGAGAGAGTCTCCATAGCCACAAACAAGAACAATATTCAACTACAACAGTTGCAGTTGCACTTCTTAGGCTACCACCAATAATACCACCAAGAATATCACCAAGAATACCACCAAGAATACCACCAAGAATACCACTAATAATATCACCAAGAATACCACCAAGAATATCACTAAGAATATCACCAAGAATACCACCAAGAGATACTAGAAGGTAGGGCGCATATCTTAGGATAGATAGCGCTAGAGAGAGAGACCAAGAATCACCCCAAAAGATGCTCCTTCCATTCTTGCAGTTGCAATTCCAGAATTTGTTATACTTGAGAGAGTGACTGAAGTGAGTACAAATGAGCTCAAGCGCCTCCTATTTATAGTGCTCCTTGTCACCTGTCTAGGCCGACTTCTCTTTCTGGAGGGTAATACTTTAATATAATTTATTCTATTGAGTCGACTTATCTTCTAGGGTTTTTACACATCTGTTTAGGGTTTCTCTTGCTTCTAGAATATTCTATTCTAGCCAAAGGTTACACATGGAGGTTAATATCTCCCGCAGCTACCATAATATCAACACCCAAGGCCCAAGTAAGTAGGTAGGTCATTTTGATTTCTTGCATTTGCATATTGATTGCTCAAGGTAGTTTTGTTGCATTTCATCTTTTGATTTTCATTTTTCTCTACTTGCATTATTGATTGACATGTTTCTCTTTTCACCATATATATGAAAAATGAAAAAAAAAAAATTATAGATTAGTTGTCATTTTTGAAGTTTTGGATTTCTTTATATAGATGAAGGGTGATAGAACCACCCTAGATATTACAGTTTTATGTTTCAGTGTAGGCACAGGTCCACTAGGAGATGTTGTGGTTATCATGCACTCTACGACGAGTACATGTCCCCAAATAGGATCCATATGTTATCCCATTTCTTATGGATAACTAAGGAGATGGTGTCTCGAGGCCCTCGGGTTGTAGAAATGGAGTACCGAGAGACATATGGTTAACAACTTCCACCTGCACATACAGAGACCCACCTCACCACGAGAGGTCTCAGTTCATCATGAGGGTATCCACGACATTGACTAGCTTCCGGAAGACATTGGGTCTTGCTCCATGAGGTACAAGTCAAGTATTATGGTGAGTATCATTTCAATATTTGAGGTATTTGAATTTCTTGCATTTAAAACCGCTTTTGATTATGTAACGTCTCCTTGGAAATTATGCTCTTTGCCTGGTTTCACCTTGGTGGTTCACATTGCGCCCTTGAAAGTGGGTCACTCTTAGAGATAGGTTTTCTACATGGAGTTCCTCTTGATGTGTCATCATGCCATTCATGACCATACTTGTCTCTATCCACACGTCATCACCTCATATCCTTACCTTTTGGGATTTTCGGGTGTACTGACCCAAGAAGGGATTGTCCCTCATTTCATGGGAAGAAGAGGATGAAGGCCCAAAGGATTGTAGCTGGAAAAATATAAAATCCAATCATGAACCTTCCAGATGCTCGCCCAGGGATCCTGAGGACAATGGAATGTCTCTCATAAGAAACCGATGGGACCTGTGAGAAAAAACTAATACAAAATGTCAACCAAAGTGGAGCATGTGTAGGAAATGCTTTTCATGCTTAGGTAGAATCCCCACACGTTGTCTTCAACTTGGGGAAGCATGATGTGACCAAGGTAGAGTCAAGGTGGGCACTATTTTTCATGCTTAGGTAGAAGATCCGCCTTGGATTCAACCTGGAAACATCTTAAAAGAACAAAAGGAAATAAATGGGTTTGGAAAAAGGATGCATTGAAAACGAAGGTGCAACACACCCTCTACAAAGGCACCCATAAATGAGATACTATGATCCCTTGTATGTCATGAACCCCATGCCCAAGAGTCTTGCCCCCATCCATGTCACTTTGTCCACATGACCTAAAGAGGGGTCCACTTGGGAAACACTCTTAAACTTGAGGTACGATTCACCCAATAGGTCGCTTTGTCAACCCTCCCATACCTAAACTTAGAAAATTGCATAGGGTCTTTGAGCACTTATTTATTTTGATGAGGTGGTTTTTGATGTACATGCTTAGATGGATATTTTATTGACTTGATTTACTTGTCATGATGCATTTGACTTGAGATCCTTGGAGGGCATATTCATTGTCTTTGTAGGACCTAGATGGTGGACAGTTTTGGAAAAACAAGCCTAGCTTGGGCTTCCTTGGGGCTTGAATCCCAAAGGATGGATACAAAGGCCCACACACTAGATGATGATGGTATCCTTTGGATGCCATGAGAGACACCTTGGAGGATCTATCCTATCCCATTGCTAGCCCAACATCTTGTTCTTGAGGCTAAAACGTCACATTTGAGGGGCTTGACGTCACCCTAGGGATAGGGTGTTGGTAGTGATGGACACTTGGAATGTTTTGATGGGAGAAGGTTTGGTTTGAAGGAAGAAACCCTTGCGCATGAGAGGGAGTCCCTAGAGGGCCCAACGACTTCCATCCTCAACTCCAACAACTTGCAAAATGTGTCAAAACATCACCCTAGAAGAGGGATGACGTCACTTTAGGGTTTCTTATGTGCATTTTTAAAGTTAAATTTGAAGTTTGTAATGTAAAGGGGGAAATTAAGGGTTGTTGACCCCTTACTTTGTGGTTTACCCTAAAATTAAGTGTACACATACTTTTAGTAGGATTTGTATAAATAGATATCACTTCTTTTTTATTTTGATCATAGCTCTCCCATTGTGGCTGAAATTTGCGCCCTACTTGGGCAATTTAGTATCTATCTCTTGTGAAAATGATATTTGGTGATATCTTTTAGTGAATTGTTGAGATAAATTGGTGTGCACCTCTTGGAGACTTCTTCTCTTGCTTATGAATGGTGATTGCTTGGTGAACTAGGGTTTGATCTTGCATCTCTCTTGGAATTGGTAAGGAAAATATGCAATTGTTAGTTCTTATTACTTGTTTCATGATTATTTTTGGTTGAAACCCTAGGAGGAGTATAAGTGCATACAGCCTTCATCAAGTTTCATTTTGTTTTCTAGTTTACAAGTCATTTATTGCAAGGTTGCTAGGAGGAGTACAAGGGTGTACATCCTCCTAGATTTACCTTAGTTTGATTTTAATGCCCTAGGTAGTAAGAGGGTTTACACCCCTGGGGATTTTTTTAATCTAACTCATTTTTTCAAGACTCTATTCACCCAAATTTTAAAGACACTAATCTGAAGTTCTCATTGGAGAAATAAATTATTTTCATTGGTAAACGTGATTTAGAGAGATATTGATATTGCACAAGTTGGAATCTTTTCTTGATACTTTGAGGTTGCTAAAGCCTCTATGGCATCTTGTTTTTCTTAGTCTTCTTAGAGATATAACTTAGTAAAAGCTACAACCATTAGGTCTGCAACAAAACTCTCTCTACTTTGATTAGAACTCACTTTCAACCGTCAAAAGTTGCTAATAAATTACCCCTATAATCTACTAGCCTCGTCACACTTTTTGGGTGGTTTACTTGCTTGTTTTGTGGGTTGAATTTTTATATTGTAGTAATAGTTAGATACAGACATAATTCTGATAAGATATCTATGAAATACTTGTTTATAACATCCTTAGTTTGTTTCTAAAGTCTTATGCTTTCATACTTGAGTTATACTAGCAATTGTTGGCTTATCTCTTGCATCATTTACTTAAATTTTAGCATCTTGTTAGCAACCTTAATAATCATTTACTTGCTGATATATATCTCTGTTGATTGCTGCAAATAGGGAAAACAAGCTTAACTTGCTTGTCCACTTAACTATAAGCTTGCATACTTGTCTTTTCTTGTGTCTCAGGCATGTACAATCATCTTCTGCAGGTTCTCAATTTTCTTGGAAACTACTAACCACTTCTGAGACTCCTTTCCAGGATATATTCCACTTAGCATATTTACCTATAGGGACATCACTTCCATCATCTCATTGTTCATCTCATTTCCCCCTAGGGTCATCTGGGACTCCCCCCTTGTGTTGGATTCTTCCTTCACTAAAGCAAGGGGAGGGTTTATCTGAGTTGACAGTGGGTAAACTCTCCCACCATTATCACTATCTTGTGGGTTGGGTTGGGATTTTTCCCAACCTAAAGTTTGCGTGATAACATTTTGGCACAGTTCTCGAGGAGGATTTTGAATCCTCTTTTGTTTCCCAACGACAGTTTGGGAAGCTTCCATCCCAAAGCCTTTACCCCTAGCTTGCCTGACAAATCCACTCGAAGGAAATTCCCCTTCCACCCTTGATGAGCTTTTCATAAAGTTCATATGGCGACTCCATTAAGGTATTACCCTGAGTAATGGAACCATGGCCTCACGAGACTTACCATGGGAATTCCATAAGATGTACCCTTCTATTGATGTTCAGAATATCCCTGGATATCCAAATCATTTTTATACAGAGTGGAGGGCAAGTTTCCCTAAATTTAATGGTGATCCAGCTCGAGCAATCACCCAAGTCGTGAATTATATGAAGTATGCTTCAAGTTTAAATGTGCTACATAAAGATGTGTTGATGAAAATTTTTGTATCTTCACTGGAATCAATTCCAAGGAGTTGGCTTGCACACTCATGTAATTCGAAAGGTATCCCATTTTTTACAAATCTCATTGAATAATTTATTAGGCGTTATCGGCCAGCTACCCAGAATTTGTAAGATACTTTCCAAGAGCTTAAACACACTCTTTGCAGAGAAGGTTTTCTGGTGAATGATGAGACAATAGATGAGGAATGGAAAACCAACGAAGAGTATCATCCACCTACTGCAGAAGAACATCTCAATGATGAAGAACCATATGAGACATCAGTGTCCATTGTCCCGCTTGACAAAGATGAAATATTTCGGCCTTGCTTTCCTCTTTCACATGAAGTTGAAGAAGTAATTAGTCTCAATGATGAAGAATTTGAAGATAGATTTGAAGTCTCCCTAGCCTATGTTATTCCTGCATACAAATACAAAGAGATGGTAATTTTTAGTCACACTGATGGCCTTATGAAAGAAACCTTGGATATGGTTGATGAGCATATAGAGACTTTCATACAGACTAGGAGACATACATGAGATTTTGGTCTTTTCATTTTTTATAGAGACCCCATTTACGACATTGAGGATAGCTCTCAAGAAAAAGGGGTTGAGTTGTCATATTCAGAAGACTGGTCTTCATGCCTATATGATTCAAATGTTTGGCAGCCTGATGATGACATGGTTACAAATTTGTTCCGTCCATTCGAGGATGACCCTTCGCAACATTTTCAAGGTGATTTCAAGTCATCCCTTGGGAGTTGTGATGCAAATCCTTTTCGGGATGCATACTTGTTCTATGAGGAATTTTAGCCACCTTCATCCTCAATTTTAGATGAACACCAAGACGTGGCCATCCCATAGGAATCAAACACTCACTCTACAAAGAAAAAGTATTTTCATCTTGGGGATTTTACGAGGATTCACAAATGAAGAGACAACGTTTTTCTAGACCTGAGCTTGTCCCTTACCTCATTTAATCATCTCAGGGAAATCATGGGGTCTTCTTGGGATCTCTCATGTCTTCTCAGGATTCAGGAAGTAACAATCATGCTAATGCGGATGAAGATGAGCCATCGCCTACATATGGTATCCCTCTTTAGAGATGGATTGATCGATCTCGTGGCTATCCTTTCACACAGGATTTTCAGGATTATCATAATTGTGACTGCTCTTTTCAGCAAGATTTCCTCCCTCCCACCCATCTCCATGAGTTTCATTTCATTTCATGATTATATGTATATTTATGCTCATGATTATAATGTGCTCAACTTATCCTTGTTGTATTGCATGATTAAGCACAGGGGGAGATACTATGATTAAATGATGAACAAATGGTTGCACTGGTTGTATGACTTCACCTGACATCACCTATCACCTGATCTTTAGGGCCCCAAGGCCCCAGGTAAGTAGGTAGGTCATTTCAATTTCTTACATTTGCATATCGATTGCTCATGGTAGTTTAGTTGCATTTCATCTTTTGATTTTCATTTTTCTCTACTTACATTATTGATTTACATGTTTCACTTTTCATCATATATATGAAAAATGCAAAAAAAATTGTCTTATAGATTAATTGTCATTTTT
The DNA here is from genome assembly GCA_009831015.1 of Picea engelmannii. NCBI lineage: Eukaryota > Viridiplantae > Streptophyta > Pinopsida > Pinales > Pinaceae > Picea > Picea engelmannii. The sequence continues at coordinate 22,951 of ML800154.1, forward strand.
GAAGTTTTGGATTTCTTTATATAGACAAAGGGTGATAGAACTACCCTAGATTTTACAGTTTTATGTTTCAGTGTAGGCACATGTCCACCAGGAGATGTTGTGGTTCTCATGCACTCTACGACGAGTACATGTCACCAAGTAGGAGCCAGATCTTATCCCATTTCTTAGGGATAACTAAGGAAATGATGTATCAAGGCCCTCAGGTTGCAGACATGGAGTACCGAGAGACATATGGCCGACAACATCCACCTACATAGACAAAGACCGACCTCACTACCACAGGTCTCGGGTTCATCATGAGGGTATCCACCACATCAACTACCTTTCGAAAGACATTGGGTCTTTCTCCATGAGGTACAAGTCAGATATTATGGTGAGTATCTTTTCAATATTTGAGGCATTTGAGTTTGTTGCATTTAAAATTGTTTTTGATTATGTAACGTTTGCTTAGAAATTATGCTCTTTTCCTTGTTTCACCTTGGTGGTTGACATTGCGCCTTAGTAAGCAAGTCACCCATAGGGATAGGTTTTCTAGTGGGAAGTCCTCTTGACAAGTCATTGTTCCGTTCCCGACCATACTTGTCACTTTCCACACTTCATCCTCTCATCTCGTTACCTTTTTGGATTTTCGGGTGTACTGACCCAAGAAGGGATTGTCCCTCATTTCATGGGAAGAAGAGAATGAAGGCCTAGAGGATTGTAGCTGGAAAAAGATAAAATCCAATCATGAACCTTCTAGATTCTCGCCTAGGGATCTCGAGGACAATGAAATGTCTCTCATAAGAAACTGATGGGACATGTGAAAAATAACTAATATAAAATCCAACCAAAGTGGAGCATGTGTGGGCAATGTTTTTCATGCTTAGGTAGAAGCCCCACCTTGGATTCAAGTTGGAAACATCTTAAAAGAACAAAAGGCAATCAATGGGTTTGGAAAAAGGATGCATTGAAAATGAAGGTGCAACACGCCCTTTACAAAGGCACCCATAAATGAGATACTATGATCCCTTGTATGTCATGAACCCCATGCCAAAGAGTCTTTCCCCCATCCATGCCACTTTGTCCACATGACCTAGAGAGGGGTCCACTTGGGAAACACTCCTAAACTTGAGGTACGATTCACCCAATAGATCTCTTTGTCAACCTTCCCATACCTAAACTTGGAAAATTGCACAGGGTCTTTGAGCACTTGTTTATTTTGATGAGGTGGTTTTTGATGTACATGCTTAGATGTCTCTTTTATTGACTTGATTTAATTATCATGATGCAATTTACTTGATATCCTTGGAAGGTCTATTCATTGTCTTTGTAGGACCTAGTTGGTGGAATATTTTGGAAGAACAAGACTAGCTTGGGCTTTCTTGGGGCTTGAAGCCCACATGATGGATACCAAGTCCCACACATCGGACGATGATGGTAGCTTTTGGAGTCTATAAGAGACACCTTGGAGGATCTATACTAGCCCATTTCTAGTCCAATGTCTTGCTCTTGAGGCTAAAACGTCACATTTGAGGGGCTTGATGTCACCCTAGGGCTAGGGTGTTGGTGGTGATGGACACTTGCCATGTTTTAATGGGAGAAGGTTTGGCTTGAAGGAAGAAACCATAACGCATGAGAGGGAGGCCCTAAAGGGCCCAATGACTTCCATCCTCAACTCCAACGACTTGCAAAAGGTGTCAAAATGTCACCCTAGAAGAGGGATGACATCACTTTAGGGTTTCTTATGCGCATTTTTAAAGTTAAATTTGAATTTTGTAATGTAAAAGGGAAAAGTAAGGGTTGTTGACCCCATACTTTGTGGTTTACCCTAAAATTAAGTGGACAAACGTTTTTAGTAGGATTTGTATAAATAGAGATCACTTCTATTTCATTTTGATCATGGCTCTCCCATTGTGAGAAGACTATTGTGGCTGAAATTTGCACCATAATTGGGAAATTTGGTATATCTCTTTTGTGCAAATAATCTTTGGTGATATCTTTTGGTGAATTGTTGAGATAAGGTGGTGCGTACCTCTTGGAGACTTCTTCTCTTGCTTATGAATGGTCATTGCTTTGTGAACTAGGGTTTGATATTGCATCTCTCTTGTATTTGGTAAGGAAAATTTACAATTGTTACTTCTTCTTGCTTGTTTCATGATTATTGTTGGTTGAAACCCTAGGAGGAGTATAAGTGCATACACTCTCCATTGAGTTTAATTTATTTTGCTAGTTTATAAGTCATTTATTGCAAGGTTCCTAGGAGGAGTACAAGGGTGTACAGCCTCCTAGATTTACCTTAGTTTGATTTGCGTGCCCTAGGGAGTAAGTGGGTTTACACCCCTAGGGATTTTGTTGATCTAACTCATTCTTTCAAGACTCCATTCACCCAAATTTTGAAGGCACTAATCTAAAGTTTGCATTGGAGAAATAAATTGTTTGCATTGGTAAACGTGATTTAGAGAGATTGATATTGTACGAGTTGGAATATTTTCTTGATTCTTTGAGGTTACTAAAGCCTCTAGGGAATCTTGTTTTTCTTGGTCTTATTTGAGCTATAAATCAATAAAATATACAACCATTAGGGCTACAACAAACCTCTCTCTACTTTGATTATAACTCACTTTCAACAGTCAAAAGTTTCTAATAAATTACCCCTATAATCTACTAACCTCAACGCACTTTTTGGGTGGTTTACTTGCTTGTTTTGTGGGTTGAACTTTTCTGCTGTAACAATAGTTAGCTAAAACCATAAGGTTGATCAAATATCTCCACAATACTTGTTTATAATAGCCTCATTCTATTGCTAAAATCTTATGCTTTCATACTTGAGTTATACTAGCGATTGCTAGCTTATATCTTGCATCATTTACTTGAATTTTAGCATCTTGTTAGCAGGCTTAACAATCATTTACTTGCTGATATATATCTCTATTGACTACTGCAAATAGGGACAACAAGCTTAATTTGTTTGTCCACTTAACTATAATCTTGCATACTCGTATTTTCTTGTGTCTCGGGCAGGTACAATCATCTTCTACAGGTACTCAAGTTTCTTGGAAACTATTAACCACTTTCAAGATTCCTTTCCAAGCTATTTTCCACTTAGTATCTTGACCTATAGGGGCATCACTTCCATCATCTCACTTTTCGTCTCGTTTCCCCCTAGGGTCATCCGAGGCTCCCCCTTGTGTTGGATTCTTCCTTCACTAAAGCGAGGGGAGAGTTTATCTAAGGTGAAAGTGGGTAAACTCTCCCACCATTATCACCATCTTGTGGGTTGGGTCAGGCTTTTCCCAACCTACAGTTTTCGCGATAAAAAATCCAAAAGAAATGAGAATAAATAGAGATGCATAAATGTTATCAGTGGAAAATAGAGGCACATGTGGTGTGCGTCAGATGTAGCAAAGAAAGGAGGGAGTGAAGATGGAATTCTTTTTTTTTCCATTAATATGTTATTTTCTTGTTTGTAAGAAGAAAGAAATGTGTGGCTATAGATGGAAGTGAATGTACTTGGTTAAGAAGAATTTGCAATAAAAGGAAATTGTAGAGATTACAACAAGTGAAGAATCACAAAGGTTGCAAATAATGAATATGTCTGAAGAGAATTATTGAGTACAATATGACGTCATGAAGAATAAGTGACCTAGGAGGAAGCATGAGTGAAGCTACTAAGTTGAATTTGGATGAACTTATAGTCCTGAAGATGAGGAATTTGATGAACATGTTGTTGATAGAGAAAGAGAGAAGATTTCAAATCTCCTAAGGAAGAAGACATGTTGCAGAGGAATGATAGAAGGATTGAATATTGTTGAGGACCGAGTGTGGAGGTGTTGCATGAAGAAGAAGGCCCTTAAAGGTATGTATATGATAATTTGTCAAGAATATGAATAGGCTAATAAAATTTCCGACTGAAGCAATCTGCATGTGGTTGTGGATTGAGTCAAGGGAGGTGTACATTGTGAGCATGTGACTCCATGTTGTGTGGGTTCGAGCGTGAGCGGCTGGCTGAACCAAAGGCACTTTGTACACTGCATGAAAAAGGGTAGTGGGATGTATTGCATGGGACATGACTCAGATTAAGTTGTGAAAGTGATGCATGACTAAGAATCGCTTGACCAATGCTTGTGGTGGTGGAGGAAGATAGACAAAGAGCGCAACATTATTGGAAGGTGAGTTGCAACAAGAATGAGATGGAAATTCCAAATATTCATGATGAGAGTATTGTTGTGTTGTTGTTGATGGATATGCAACAATGGACAACAATGAGTTGAAAGAAATAATGTGTAGTTGAAGAAGATATCTTGTAGATATGAATGCATAACAATGAGGACTATAGAATTGGGAGTGCAACAATGATGCATGTTGCAGCTAGAGATGTGAATGGTTTACCTCATAAGAATGAGGGAATGCTTTCTTAAAAACCTTGGTATTTTTATGCAGGAGAATCAAAGTTTTATTGTAGATGACACACTAAAGGTGACTGCAGAACATGACAATGCCACTATGGTAGTTATTGGTTGCTATAAGATATGGATGGTTGCATAATGTGACAACATTTCTGCAGATTGTGGCAGTGGAGCGGATGGGATCATTGTTATAGGATGGATGCATGGACACATGCTAAGAAGTAATTGTTGCAGAAGAAATGGTGGGTGTTACGACTCATGTCGAATCACCCTTGGCTATAGAACTTCTCTACATAATTCTATGGAACCAAGAATGAGAGAAAACAACAAAGATTGTGAGGAAATTGGTCCATAGGATGTGTTGAGGAAGGAGCTCACTATTGAGTGGAAGATGGAGGGCCACACTGCAAGATAAGAGTTGCTTAGAAGAGGAAGAATATGAAGCGGAAGATGAAAGGGCATGAAGAGTGCATTTGGAAGTTGAAGGTGAACAGTTTCTAAAGTTAAATAAATACAACGTCAAGTAGCTAAAAGGGAGAGCTTGCAAGAGGAAGAAATATCACACGAAAAATGAAGAGAGGAATGGTTGAGGTTGCCATGGCCTCTGGCCTAGCAACCCAACAAAATTTGTAAGCTCATATGCGGCCATGGAGCCTATGCATTTTATTATGTAAGAAAATGAATAAACGAATTAGGGTTTTACATATTTAACCCTTGTGCGTGCATATGGATTAATCTTGTATGATGTTATCTTGTTGTGTTATTGGCATGAATGGATGCAATTTAATTCTATTGCTTGAATGATTAAATCCACGTGGATAATAGTTCTGTTGTGATACTATGGTGCAGGTGGGCATGGGTCTGTAGAAGATTTTTCTTAGATTTGTGATCATCTACAGGTGGATGCAAGTCTAGGAGAGACTGTGCGATGGACTTATCATTCTTTTTAGATGGGTGTGACTAAATAGATTAATGCACTATGTATTTGTATTGCACCAGAGTATTGTTGTGGAGATATTCTCGTAATTACATTGTTGTGAAAGCTTATTGTAGGATGCTCACGAGGATGAGTGTTTCTGTTTGAATATGAACCTAAGCATAGGTATAAACATGAAAGTGTGTTTGTGTACCATAGATGTGAGAGGTATGCATATGGGGATGTTTCCTTGGTTTATAAGCTAACCATTGATTTCAGGATTGTGTGGCACAACTTGAAGGGTGATATTGTGGTGAAGGTAGCATAGAGAGGTTGTGAATATATAACTATTGCATAATGTATTGTACATGTTGCAACTCTTGATTAGTAGCAAAAGAGACTCTCGAGTTACAACAAAAGAAACTCTTGAGCTTTAGCAAAAGAAACCCTCAATTTGGAGCAAAAGAATGGTTGTGACTCTCGAGTTGCAGTAAAAAATGGTGGAGTAGACAGGTTAGCACTAATTGGTGTTCTATACAGTCTATTTGCTTGTACTACGAGGGAGTAGGCATGGGTGTGTGATATAAGAGAAGGCATTGGTATATGCACAACCCTAGTGGTTGTAGCATGATTTGGTTGAGGAATCTTTGAGGTTCAATAATGGGGGAGAAGCATTATAGTAGTTGTCTTTTCCCAATATTGTGTAAGAGATTGAATTTTGGTTGTGTATGTACTCTAACGGGCAAATGGTTGGACAAATCTTTGCATCATACATCATTATAGAGGGTTTTCATAGTTATGGGAGCTTGAGGGTGGGTTTAGTGGAGGGATCATTGCCGCAATTATTCTCCAATTAAGTGAGTGGTTTAGATCAAGTATTTTTTCTTTCTTATTGAGATATTTTTTTCCATATGTTGAGGCATGATAGGGATGTGCGAAAGCATGTGAAGTTGTGAGGCATTTATGATATTTTAGCTAGTGCCCAACTAATATCACAATATTATTCATGTGTATGTTTTTGTCATCATGTTCTCCCATTCTAACACATACGTTATCAAGATTTTTTCTTTGTGACATTGATGAGACCTGAATATTTGTACATGTGAGAGTGAATACCATTGCTCTTGCCATTTCATAGTGTTGTCTTGACATTGGAATTTGTAGTGAGAGCCTCTACCTGAGTGTTAATTCGATCCCAAATAACCATTATGTTTGGTTCAAACATATTTGTAAAGAAGTGTTATTTTTCTATTAGATGTTGAGTTCGGTGTTGAATTTATTTTTTAACTAAAATTATCTCATAGGAATACTTGTGAGGTTTGTGATGTACATTTTTCTTAATTGCATGAGTTGTATAAATTTGTTAGATTTTGAGTTAACTTGGTACTTCATTGAATGCATGGTTTAAGAAGAAGGTTGATCATATCTCATCATCTAGGCAAACTACAGTTTTATTAAGACATGGTCAAGATACCCTACTTCAAATAAGTAAGGGGTATCTATGCCCCACTTTTTGAAGGAGTCGATTAGGTATGCCATAACATGCCTAATTCTTTTGTGAACATAAAAAAGTATAGAAAATTCTTGTGGTTGCCTAGAATTTGTTTCATCTTCACAGGTACCCATGTTCTAATGCATGGTTAATAAAATGATGAACTAACTTTGTGGTATAAACTTGGTTACAAAGAGAGTCTCCAAAGAAGAATTTGTGTGACAATTCCAAATGCAGTTTTAACAAAAAAACATTACAATCAAACATGAGAGTAGAAAGTGAACATGATGTGTGGTTTAAACTTATCTACAAACATGGTCTCAAAAAATGAATTAAGGTGAGAGACTACACTTGTAATGTACCTAGGGAGGTACCTGTTATCGCACAGTTTGTAGCCAGGAAAAAGGCTATAAGATTGAAGGCCAAACTGGTGTAACAGGAACCTATCCCACCCAATGTCACCACGATGGGGAGGTTCTTTCTCTTTAGGGAGGTTAGGCCCAGGGGAGACGTCCCTAGTGACCTGTGGTTTTGAAGAGGCAAAAGGATAATAAGAGCAAGATAAGGTTTTCCCCCTTCACAAGTCCCACCCAAACAGAAAGTCCCGGCTAAACAACCAATAATAAAGTAAATCCCCAATGAAGAACACCTGCCTGGAACAAGACAACAGCAAACAGATATATGCAAGCTATATTTCAATGGGTTAGTACTTCATAAGACTATCTGATATATAATATAAACAATTTGAAAGTCAATGTTTGCAAAATAACACTTGAAAGTAAATGTCACTTCACCAATAAATACTAGAATGATAAGGCATTCAATGCAACAAATCGATATTTAACTTAATTAATGCCTTTAACTACCATTCAATTGCTCATAAAATGAAACGTTGTTGCATTACAGATGTAATAACCAATGATGACGTCAACAACTAGGGTTAGTAAGTTAGCTAGAGCTAGGGTTAGTGTAGGGTTTCAATTGAAAAGTTTTGAGAGTGTTTAGATCAAGTTCTTAGTTCAACTTTGGAGGACTTAGATCAATGCCTTAGGGTTTAATGGAGTCATAAGTGAAGGACACAAGAGTTGAAGGGAGTGAGATTTTAAAGGACTAGAGGGATAAGTTTTGAAGTGCTGCTAAGCAGGGCTTCAAAATCATAACCTTAGGGGAGAGAGGCTCACTCCGGTGTTGCTAAAGCAAGGCCTCATGCTCTCTCCTCCTTCTCGGCAAACAACTAGCTCAAATGAAATACAAAATCAAGACAAGAGGTCTTAAAGAGGGAGAGTGTTGCTAAGGCAAGGCTCTTTCATCAAACCCTAAAAGAAAATGGCCCTAGGTGTAGATGACCTAGGCCTGGGACATCCTCTTCCTCTTGAAGTCAAAATGGTATGGGTAGCTAAAGTGAGGAAGAAAAAGGAGTGTAGCTATGGCTAGGCTCTCTTCTTCTTCTTCAATGGCTAAAAGCTTTTCTATCAGGGGACATGAGACAAGGACCTACTTGTGTGCTTGTCACCTAGGGTTTTGATTCAACAAATTATAAATACATGCAAGAAAATAAGACTACAACCATTCATTTAAGAAGTTTTGTAGAAAAATACTTACAATTCATCAAAAATAACCATGCAAACCCTAGTTGTAACACCTTCCTTTAAGAAAAACACCATAGAATGCCAAAAATCTCTTCCTTCAACAAGTGAGCCTCACTAGATCAGCCAAAACCCTAGAATAGGGTGCAAATTTCAGATCTCACCAAAGTGGTGAGTGAAAGATGATGCTAAAACGAGGATCAAAATCCTCAATATATATTGTATCAATGACCTAATTTTACTTTTTAGGTCATAAAAAGCTCGACAAGGCCATAATGTCAAAATCATATTGTTTTTACATTAAATGCTAAGTAAAAACCCTAATTAAGCAGAAAAGAGAGTAAAATCCCCTTCAAAAGAGGCACTAGCCCTTTCTAGGGCAAATGAGACATCCAGGAGCAAAACGTTAGCCCCCCAGGGGCCTCTCCAACATGCCACACGTGCCACCGCTGCCCAGTCTGCCTCCAAAAGCATCAATGAAGGTGGATGACATCATGGTGAAGATGGGGACGTCCTAAGCCTTCCAAGGCTAGCGTTCCACTGAAAAGGGGTCATTCCCCCTAGGTCTAGTCCTGCCAGAGTGTCTTTGGTGGAACAGCCTCTTCCTCTCAGATGCAAAACCCCTAATCAAGCTCTGTCATGTCTCTGCCCCCTGATGGGGTCCCAACATCCATTTGGTGGGCTCTTCAGCCCCATGGAGGTCCGAACTGGTCATCTCCCCATGTGTACTGGTCCAAATGGTACCTGTCCATCGAGCATGGTCCTGCACATCAAAAGATACACCCTCCATGGGCTCATCAGTCACAGGGATCATAGCAATGTCAATCACATCTCATCATCAATATTATTAAACATATGCATAAAACCCCTAATACATCAGTCAATATCTCAAAGACATTACAAAAACCTGCAATACAAGATTGGAGAAAAGGACAAGGCGTCTTATTGGGTTAGTGTCCACAAGAAAAGGAAAGTTTCTAGAAAGATCTCATCCAAGCTATGTAAGTGAAGTGATGTGGTTAGAGGATGTCCAAACATGTGGGTGTAGTGAGGGCCAAGGATGCATAAGTGTTACCTGTGGGTGCCTTTGTAGAAGGCGAGTTGTACCTGTCATGGATGCATTTTTTCCAAGCCCATTCTTGCCTTTATTCTTTTTATTCTTTTATTTGCTTTTTTTTTGTTCAAGAACTAACCACGGGACACTGCCTTGGCATGGTGACCAGAGCTGACAGCGTTACCCACAAGTACTTTCACGGAGATGAGAAGGTTGGCTTGTGATGAGACCCCCTTTCCCTCGGCCATGCAACCAAAGGTCACTACCCTGGCATGGTAACCAGATGGTGGCAATGTCATACTATTAGGTACCCATGGACCTAATAGGCTGGCTCGTAATGAGACCCCCTATCCTCTGACTAGGTCTTGTTTTGTTATTTTCTGGGTCCCACTTGTTTCTTGCTGAGAGGCTTTTTACTGCCTTCTCAGGGATCCCTGGGTGAAGCATCTCGAGGTTTTATTTCTAGGCTTTTGTCTTTTACCAGCTGCTTTGACCTTCTGGGCCTTTAGCCCCTTCTTCCCACGAGATAAGGTGCAATCCTGCAAATAGGTCAACCCAATGCACGGACAAGGGGAATGGGATAAATGAGCGGGAGATAAGATGAAATAGTGGTGCTATGATGGGAGCGGACGATGGCTTTTCATAAATTCCCCCAGTGGTAGACCAAGACCTATGGGCACAGGCTTGCTAGGGCACCCTGTCAAATTTCCTAAGCATGGTCAAGTGGGCTAATGTAAGATCCAAGCAATTGTTAGAGATAAAAGGAATCAAATGCATATATTTAAAGGTTTCAATGATCAAAAGTGACACATACCATGATACCTGGACCAATTACCTCATGGAGCAAGAACCTCTTCTGATACAGGATCAAGTCGATGGTGATGGATGTTGTTGTTGTTGACAAAACAAAAGATGATGAATGAAGAAAAGACGGGCCCTCCAGGGCCATGCTCAGGTCAATCCTGCTCTCGATACTCCATGTCTAGGACCTGTGGGCCTCGAGACATGATCTCCTAGCTATCCCTAAAAAGTGGGGATAACAATACCTAAGGAGACAATGAATGTAATGTGACCATAATAATGGAATATGCCCACTGTGTAATTAAAAATAAATAATATAATAGTAAGAGGTAGTTGGCATAGACCCATATGAATACTCATGAGAAAGTATAAATACACATGAGTATCATTATATTGGATACATGTTGGATTGTACTATTTTGTAGCAAGCATGGCTTGTGGAGTGATTCCTTCCATAAGGAGAATTAGATGGTGTTACCCTACCTTAAGAAGAATTTATGTGACAATTATGAATGCAGTGTGACCCTACCATAAAGGGTATATGCCAACTACCCCTTATTATTATATTATTATATTATTTCATTTTAATTACATAGTGGGGTTACTCCATTATTATGACCACATTACATTCATTATCCTCTTGAGCATCTTCCTCGATATCCCATATTATCCTCTCTAACACCAAACTAAATAAATATGGACAAACACAAACATTATAAGTGAACACAATTTGAAGTTTTTAAAACATGCAATATACATGATTTGATATTTACCTAAAATAATTAAAATAAAAAATCTTAGAAATATACACAATCTTTGTGTCATGAAATTAGACACATTGTGCATAGTTATACAATCTATATTACATTCTTCCATTAAAGCTTTGAAAGGCTCTCTTTGTTAGAGCATTGAGGGGACATCTAAAATAACCACCATTAAATTTATCTAATTGTTTTAATGGTGATAGTAGACATACTCGTAAATGTTAATTTTTAATTTTAATAAAAGAATTATTTATTTATATAAATTATTAATTATAAGATGATTATTACTTAATAAATAAAATAATTTCTAAAAATTATATTTATATGGAGTTTTTATTGTTCCATTTTTATTTGTTTTATTTCACTCAATAATATATTATTATAATAAAGGCTAAAAATAAATCCGAAGTCTATATTATAAAGACGAGTACTTTTAAGATATGTTTTTCAAAATCACTTTTTTAAAAAAAAGTAATTGT
>ML800154.1:79369-93828 GCA_009831015.1 Picea engelmannii
TATGCAAAGCTGTCACAAGTTTACTAGAACTCAAGGTTGATCAAGAAGGCATATGCAATGGATGTGCGCAAGGGAAGAATATCAAGAACCCTTTTCCAAAGAGGGGCAGCAAAGCAGAAGGAGTATTGGAACTCATTCATTCAAATGTGTGTGGCCCAATGCCATCATCCTCCATTAATGGGTATGTATATTATGTATCATTCATTACTGATTATTCTCGTAAAAGACCTGGATATATTTGAAGTGTTCAGCAAGATCAAGGAATTCAAAGCCTTGATAGAAAACCTTTCTGTAAGGAGGATTAAGATACTCAAGTCAGATAATGGAGGAGAATATACCTCAAAAGAGTTTGTGAATATCTGCAAAGATGTTGGGATCAAGATCCCCGACAAAACGGTGTAGCTAAACGGAAGAACAGAACCATACTGGAAGCTGTGAAGACTATGATCCATGATCAAGATCTTCCTATGTGCTTATGGGCAGAAGCAACAATGACAACTGTTTATGTGCAGAACCGATTATCCCATAGCACACTTGGACTCAAGACATCGGAAGAGATGTTCACCGGAAAGAAGCCAGAGGTAAGCCATCTCAAAATATTTGGCTATCCATTGTTTATTCATATATTGAAAGCAAAAAGAAACAAGCTGGAACCCTCCGGAAAGAAGGGAATATTTGTGGGATACTGTGAGGTGTCCAAGGTCTTCAGAATCTACATACCTAGTCACCGCCACATTGAGATCAGTAGGGACGTGACCTTTGATGAAGAAGCAACACTTAAGAAATCAAGAAGATGCCAGCTTAAAGAAGTATATGAAGAGGAACCCGTAATTCCCAGGATTGCAGAATTCGTGAGGGAATTTCCCAGAGCTACAGAACCAGAGAGGGAAGTCGTAACTTCCCCTGATGAGGAGACTTCTGAAGACCATGATATAACAGAAGTTCAAGAACCTCCTCAAATGAGCTTCTCCCATGAAAGAAAGCCTGCTTGGGCAAGAGAGCTTATTCAAGATGGAGAGAAGTATGGTGTTCCAGAAGGAACCTTGAGATAGGTGAAAAGACCAAAGAGTATTCTTATTATTATTGATATATTATTTATAAGATTAATTCCCATTGTGGATTAATCATGTCGGTAATTGTATTAGGACCAAATCCCCTTTTGCGTATTGGTCAACTGATAATTATAATAGGCAGAATAAGAAGTCGGCCCCAACAGTTAATTAAGAGACCCAGAAATATAATAAAGGTGGGTTTACCCACCCAGATTGAGAGAAGAGACACTTCACACGTGCCAGAACTTGTATAAATACAGGGGGCTAGTGTCTCATTTGATCACAACTCACTTGCTCAATTTGAGAGACAAGTTTTGATCTGTTATCGGCAAAAGAGAGAGGGAGAAGAGTGGCGCATCTTTTGGAGAGGACTATCTGTAGTGGTTTGAGTTATCTCTTGACATTGTATTGGCAGTTTATTAAAATGAAGTTTTTGCTGGGTTTTCTTCCCTTAGAGGGTTTCCCATGATAAATGCTGTGTCTCTTGTGAATGTGTATTTCTCAGTGATCTTGTTCTTATGTTGCTATTATCTATTGAAATGCAAAGAACTATAATAATGGCATAAAACATTAACAAGAAGGACGTCACCCCTTTAGGGGATGTTTTTCCACTTTGAGGAAGTCGTTGGTGTTGGAGAAGCATAGGTAGGCCTCCAAAGGCCACATGTCAAGCATCTAGATGATCTCATCATGGTGAAGACCCTCTTCTCCTCAAAACCTCCAAATGTAAATGAGTGGCACCTCACCACCAAGCCCTAACCCCCCTATGTGGCGTCATGTCTCTAGAAGTGACGTTATGTCTCTAGAAGTGACGTTTTGCCTCTCCTAGGCAAAACGTTTGGCATGTGGGGGCTAGGCTATGTTGTCCAAGTCATCTTTGAGGCCTTCCAAGTTTGATCTCTCTCATTCGGCATGCGGGCCCCTGACATCCAACCTGTGCGGTTTGTTGACCACCTATTTCAATTAGGGGTTAACGTCATGTATCATGAAGCTATGTACCTTATGGAGCAACATATTTTGAAGAATTATGGCTTAGCAGGGAAAAATTTGCCCCCAACATGTCTTTCTATGTAATCGTAATGTCCGTTCCCCTGCATAGGATAATAATATAATAGGTCAGCATGAGTCAATTTTTAGTTAGTTTCCTAGGAATTTATCATTAGGGAAGTCCTTTCATCGAGTGTTTTTTCCCCTCAAGTAATTAATCTGGCCTAACATGCCATTTTAATTATCCTTGAGTTTTTCACTCACAATAATCCTCCAAAGTGGTGAAAGGCGTTCTAATGATCGAGCCCAAGGGATGACTAAGGTTTATGACTGTTGTAAATGACCATGCTAGACATCTTCTAGAGTTTTGCGGAATTTCATTAAGTTTTGATAGTTATATTTTAACTTATTAAAATTTTCCATTTAATGGAAATTTTAATTATTTTTGATGTAAAATGTAAAAATTTGGTCCTCGGGATTTTGTATACGGGTGTGAATACTCAAAATAAATGGTAGATGACTCCCTACACCCTTGGACCAAGTTTCATCGCAATTGGACAACTTTTGCTAGGTCATTGTCCATGAGGAGTCAGAGTCAGTCAAAAGTCAGGATTTAATTGGCTAGGTAAAAAGCCAAAAATTGTAAAAAGTGAATAAAGTCACAAGAGTGAGTGGGAAAGGTTTCCTAACCTTTTTCCTAAGTTGGAAAAGTCATTTTCCACTTAAAGAACCCCCCCTTGCTAAGCCAACAACTTAAAGTGGTCACTCCCTAGTGAAAAGTGCGCCCCCCTTGCTCATCTACTTGGTCAAAATAAAAAATTAAAGTAAGATGGCATCCAAAACCCTAAGTGTGCCCCCCTTAATGTCTAACTTCATGTTTGATGAAGGGAAAAGGTGTTTTCCCCCTTCCCCTCTCACCCCTCAAACCCTAATCTCTACCAGAACCTTAAAAGTGCGCCCTCCTTGACTTTGTTCTCTTCTTTTGGATGTGTGAAACTTGGAGCTCATCCAAGAGGGGTCTTTCCTCTCACCCAAGTATAAAAGAATGCCTACCCCTCTTCATTTCTCCATCTATTCTCAGAGCAAGTCTATGTTGCCCAAATCTCTCCCACTCTCCTCTCTCTCTCTCTCTCCTATTTTCTCATTGTAAATCTTGCTGCAAGTATTTGTAGCAACATTTTATGAATAATAAAGGAAGCTTTGGAGGATCTATGGTGTGCATTGAGAGTCTTCTTGATGCTCTTTATGGTGTTCTTGTGAGGTGATATTGTTGCATTACATTTCTTGTATTTTTTTTGCTTCATTAGTTTAACTTGGAGACCTAAGCAAAGTATTTTGCTTGGGAATTATTGTCGTCCTTATACACACCTACAAGCGTGGAGAAGTCTCCAACCCACTTGGTGTGTCCTTGGAGGCACAAGCCTAAGTCCAAACCCACTGTCACCTCGATGTGGACTTCTTTCGTCTAGGCTCACTCCTAGGGAAGCCAAGGGGGGTAGACCCTACTTAACTATTCCAAGGTTGAATTAGTTTGATCTAGGAGTTAATTTTGGTTTTTTAAGGATGCCTAACCCAATGACAAGCAAATGCAAAATGAAACTTTTCAAATGACAAGCAAATCCCTTTTTAAGATACAAGAAACAAACCAGTGCCTAAAATATACCCAAAAGTTCAAATACACAATTACAAGATAATCTACAAAATGAAATACAACATGAGATATCTACACGATGGATTTAAACAATGAAATGACTTAGCTTTAAACAATTAATCCAAAATGAAAGGATATTCTCAACACAATAAACAATGATACATCAACTCATAAAGATATTCACAATGATAGAGATAACACATAATTGAAAATGCTTGGAAAAGAAACAACTTGAAAAGTAAATTGCTTTGAAAGTAAGATTGCACAACTTGAAAAGTAAACTGCTTTGAAAGTAAAGATGCACAACTTGAAAGATAACTGAAAATGAAAGAGAAAATGTAGTGAATGTAGTGTGTAGTTAAATTTTAATCAATTTTAAGTCTCTATTGAATTAGGGGGGCTTAGAATGTGATGGATACAAGCCTAGACTATGTGACTACCCCCAAATCCCTACTCCTTGAACCTAAAGGAAATGTTGGGCACTCAAGAAGGACAAACAAGGTCCTTCCCTAGCTCCACAGATCAGATCAAGAATGCTTGGGTGCTCAACAAGAAGGACACATAGTGCCGTGAAGCCTTCCCCGACTTCAACCTCAAGTAGACTCCACAAGTCACCCTATTTTGGTGACTGAAAGAATGAAAGGACTGAGTTCCTAATTATACTAGCCTCACAATCCTTTCCCTTTCTTTCTCTCCCAAATCCAAAGTGGCAAGGGAAAGAAATACGGGGTACAGGTGGGGCACAAGTTGAATTACTTCCAAAGCGAATAAAAGTCCTAGCCTCACGATATTGCAAGGTTGGCAGAGCCAAACTCAATGCAAGGTGTGGGCACAAATTAATAAATTAAATTGTTTGAAAATGAAATAAACAGTGACCTAGCCACACAACTTTGCCTTAAGAACAAAGGTGGACAAAACAATGTAAATATAAATGACTAGGCAACCTCACAACAATGACACAAGGAGGAGGACAAGCCTACCGATGTTGTGCCAAGGTGGGTAAATGTAAAAGAAATAATTTAAATGGAAATAGCTAAACTAGCCACACAACCTTCTCTTTAAGAGAGAAGTGGGACAAACAAAGGAAAAGCAAAACAAAAAAATTAAATGATCTAGCCTTACGATATTGCATGGATTGACATAGCCAAATGACTCTGCAAGGTATAGGCACTAAACTAATTTACAAAACAGAAATTTAACTTTATGAACAAAAATGCAAGCCCAAGAGACTCTCTTGGGTTGCTTATATTGCTTAGAATAGAGGAGAAAGAAGAGGGTTTAATACCCAAGCCTTTGGAGGCATTCTTGGAGTGTTTTGAAGCTCAAAATGGGCAACACTTCCCCTTGGTTTGACGATAATCTATAAAAAACAGCAAGCAAAAGCTTGCTGAAAATTCTGCAAAAACACTCAAAAAACTTAGTAATTTCTATTAGTATGCAAAACATAATTTTTTATAGTGAAAATACTAACATAAAAAGTAGATTTATATGATTATTTCAGAACAAAAATTTGCTTCAAATCAAATGGAAAGAGGGGAAATGAAAACATAAAATTATTGGAGGCTTATGTGGGTTGGAGGAGTAAATTCCCAGATCTGAAATCTACCTCTTCAAACCCCTTGGTGACCTGCAAAAGTGAATATTTGCTACAAAACTAACAAGTAGGTGAGTACATCAAAAGTGCTTGTAAAATACTTTGCAAAATCTTATGAAATAACTCATGAGAATAAATAAATAGCAATACTACTATCTATTTCCTCCAAGCAAAATACTTTGCTTGGCTCTCCTAGTCTAGACAATGTAACAAAGAATACACAAGAACAAAGCAAGATATCACCTCATGAAAGCATTAAGCATAGCATCAAGAAGACTTCTAATGCACCATATATATCCTCCAAAGCTTTTCTATTAATGAGAAAAATGTTGCTACAAATACTTGCAGCAAGATTTACAAGAAAAAATGTGAAAAAGAGAGAGAGAGGAGTGGGAGAGATTTGTGCAGGATAAACTTGCTTTGAGAATAGATTATCAAATGAGGAGGGGGAGACTTTCTTTTATATGAGGGAGAGAGGAGAAACCCCTCTTGGATGAGTTACAAGTGTCATTCATCCAAGAGAGATAGACAAAGTCAAGGGAGAGACACTTTGAGGGTTTTGGTAGTGAGTTGGGGTTTGAGGGGTGATATGTGAAGGGGGAAAACACCTTTTGACTTGTCAAACATGAGGTTAGGCTATAGGAAGGGCGAAATTAGGGTTTTGACACTTTTTCACTTTAATTTTTTACTTTTCCCTAAGTTCATGAGGAAGGGGGGTGCACTTTTCACTAGGGAGACTCACTTTTGGTTTTTGGCTTGGCATGGGGGTTCTTTTAAGTGGAAAATCACTTTTCCAACTTAGGAAATACATTAGAAATCATTTCCCCACTTTCTCTCATGACTTAGTCATTTTTACAATTTTTGACTTTTTTAATTTAGCCAATTATTTGCTGATTTTTTACTCACTTGGACTCCTCATGGACAAAGACCTAGAAAAACTTGTTCAATCGAGTTGAAACTTGGTCCAAGGGTGTAAGGGGTCATCTTCCATTTGATTTGAGTACCCACATCCATATACGAAATCTACACGGACCAAATTTAATTTTTACATTTTATCTCAAAAATAATTAAAATTCCCATTAAATGGAGAATTTTAATAAATTAAACAAAAACTATAAAAAAATAATAGAATTCCGCAAAACTCTAGAAGATGTCTAGCATGGTCATTTACAACATTCCTAGGCCTTAGTCATCCCTTGGGCTCGATCATTAGAACACCTTTCACCACTTTGGAGGATTATTATGAGTGAAAAACTCAAGGATAATTAAAATGGCTTGTTAGGCCAGATTAATTAACCGAGGAAAAAAACACTCGATGAAAGGACTTCCCTAATGATAAAGTCCTAGGCAACTAACCTAAAATATGACTCATGCTGACCTATTACATTATTATCCTACGCAGGAGAGCAAAAATTCCGGTTACATAGAAAGACGCGCCGGGGGCAAAATTGCCCTGCTGAGCCATAAATCTTCAAAATATTTAACACCATCAGGTACATAGCTTCATGGTACATGACGTTGACATAGTCGAAATAGGTGGTCAACATGAATAATTGGTAGTAGTATTACTATTGGTTTTGTGGCTGTTTCTTTCAAGTTTGAAAGTATTTTGCAAGCTTTTAGATGCACTCACCTCCTTGTTGTCTTGTGTAGCAAGAATATGCTTTATTTGCAGGTCACTAAAGAATTGGAGTGAATTTTAGATCTGGAAATTCATTCATTCAACCACTCAAAGCTTCTAATATTTTTCTGTTTTTATTTCCACTCTTTCCTCCCATTTACAAGCATTTTTCGGATCTTAAATAGTCTATAAAATTTCATATATATGTTCAGATTTTCATATTCTAATTTCGGTTTCATTTGCTAACAAAAATTTACGAGTTTCCAAGTGTTTTCCAGGATTTTCCAGCAAGCATTTGCTTGCTGTTTTGTGCAGGTTCTTGCCAGATTAAGGGGAGGTGCTACTCATTTTGGGTCTCAAAACACTCAAGGAAGCCTCCTTGAGTTTGGATACCAAACCCCTTTCCTTCTCTAAGTTTCTAAAGCATTGTAAGCAGCCCAAGAGAGTCTCTTGGGCTTACATTCTCTTTTCCAAATTAAAAAATCTGATATTGTTAATTATCATTAGTTTGCCCACACCTTGCAAAGAGATTGACATAGCCATCCATGCAAAATCGTGAAGGCTAGATTAGGTTTTAATTTTCTGTTTTTTACTTTTAGTTGTTTTCCCCACTTCTCCCATAAAGAGAAGGTTGTGTGGCTAGTTTAATTCTTTCATTAAGTTATTTTTTTCATTTCACCCACCTTGGAACAAAATCGGTAGGCTTGTCCCTCCACCTTGTGCCATTGTTGTGAGGTTGCAAAGCTATTTATTTATTTTTCCCACCTTTGTCCTTAAAGCAAAGTTGTGTGGCTAGGCAATTGTTTTATTTCATTTCAAGTTATTTAATTTATAAATTTTCGCTCACCTTGCAAAGAGATTGGCCTAGCTTTCCATGCAATATTGTGAAGGCTAGTGTAATTTATTTATTTTGGAAAGTAATCAAACTTGTGCCTCGCCTTCTACCCCGTATTCCCTCCCCTTGCCACTTTGTGGATCTTGGGTAAATAAGAAAGGGCAAAAGGATTGTGCGGCTAGTCTAATTAGGAACTCAATCCACTCATTATTTCAACAACCAAAATAGGGTGACTTGGGAGGCTACAAGGAGTTGAAGTCTGAGATGGCTTCACGACACGACGTGTCTTCCTTGCTTGAGCGCCCAAGGATTTTGGATCTGACCTGTGGAGCTAGGGAAGGACCTTGTTTGTCCTTCTTCTTGAGTGCCCAACATTTTCTTTTGGTTGAAGGGACAGGGATTTGGTAGTCACATAGTCTAGGCTTGTATCTCTCACATTTTAATCCCCCCTAACTCAAGAGAGACTTAAAATTTATTAAAATCAACCTACACACAACTTTCACAAGATTCATCTCAAATTTATCTTTCAAGCAAATTCACTGTTTAAGTTGTGTAATTTACTTTCAATGCGATTTTACTTTCCAAGCAAGTTACTTTTCCAAGCACTTTACTTTGAAGCAATTTTCTTGTGAATACTTGTTTAAAAACACTCTTTATTTTTAGCATTCCTTATTTATCTAAACATAATTTGTCTAAAGTTATTTCTCATCGTGGATATCTCATAATATCATTCATTCTTGTATAATCGTACTTTTTGTTGATGATTACAACTGCGTGAGACATCCTCCAGGACACAGACCTGAGAGAGAGCCCTTGAGTTGGGTGAGTGGTTCCTATCTGAGATAGAGATGGAACGTAGTGATGGCCTCCTCCTTACAGAGAGTTGAGAAGAACTCCAGATGATTCCCCTGTGTAACACAGTGAGAAAGGAGATCTGTTGTGTTGGACATGCCTGTGGTTGAGCACAAGGTGAACGTGTGAATTCCCATGAGCTGGGTGCATCGTTATGAGAGAGAGATAAAGACGATGTATTAGTCTCCTTTGAGCAGAGAGTTGAGATGATGAACTCCAGATGACTCTCCTGTGTAATGCAGTGGGAAAGAAGATCTGTTGAGTTGGACGTGCCTGTGGATGAGCACATGTGAACGTGATCCTAGTGGTTGAGCACTAGTGACTGTGGTTCTCCTGTGAGACGCAGTGAGATAGAGAGACATCCTTGTGGCTGAGCACAGATGGATGTGCCCCTAGTGGCTGAGCACTAGTGGATGTATGATATCCCTTGCTATATTGTTCAAGAGTCAGACTTACCGGTAACCCTATTGATTATGTAAAGGGTACAGGTCGGCCCCACCTTAATGTAAAATATAATTAATATAAAAGATAATTAATATGGTAATTATTAATTATATTTTAAGTTATCGAGGTCGGCCCTATTGTGCCAATAGACACATCATTTGATGTGACAAGTCTTATATAAATAAAGGTGAATCCCCATTGAGGAAACAGACTTATCATTGTGTCATCTCATGATTTCAGAAGTTGTGGTCTGAAATTGTGAGAATTACAACACCCTCTTGTATGCTAGGTTTGGTGATGGTGTGGGAGGTCTTTCTCTTGAGGAATATAGCAAAAGATTGGTTGGGTTTTCTTCCCTTGTTGAGAAGGGTTTCCTAGGATACTTCTTGTGTTCTTGTGCATGGTTATTCTTCTTGTGATCTTGGTTTTCTGCAGTAGTTATGGTTCAAGTAATAATTAAATAGAAAATTTAAAGAGGATACATGAACCATAGCTCATTGAAAATCCAACATGGTATCAGAGCAGGTCCTGAAGATAACCCATTGCACATTGTTAAGGAAAATCACAACATGAAAAGACCCCTCTAGGGCTGTCGCAGAAGAGTTCTAAAACATTAGAACCCTTACGGACTTAACCGCAGACCTGTGGCAACATACTTAAGGAAGTTTAAGGAAGTAAGGCTCTATCTTACTTCAACAAATCCAATAGCTCATAATCTTAGTAGGGACATGAGACAAGGACCTTAACATGTGCTTGTCAACTAGGGTTTAATTCAACAAATTATAATAACAAATGCAAGTAAACAATACTATAACCATTCAATTAAAAAGTGTTGCATAAATTCACTTACACAAACCAAGAAATCATCTAGCAAAACCCTAGTTGTAAACCTTCCACCAAGAGAAATGCCAAAAATGCTAAGAAAAAATCTCCTTCAACAAGTGCGCCTCAAAATTTCAGCGAAAACCCTAGAAGAGGGTGCATATTTCAGACCTCAGTAATGTGTGAGTGAAAGATGATGAAAATATGAGAGTGAAAACCCTCAATATATACCATACCAATGACCTTAATTAAAATTTAGGTCATCAAAAGGCCGACAAGGCCAAAATACACAATAATACTATTTTACATTAAAATGTCATAAATTAAATCCTAATCAAGCAAAAGTAAGACGTCATGCCCCTTCTAGGGTGACATTAGCTCTTTCTAGGGAAAATGTAGCCTCCTGGAGCAAAATGTTAGCCCTCCTTGGGCTTCTCCAACCTGCCACACGTGCCAAACTTCCATGACTGTCTCCCAAAATGTACATAAAGCTGGATGGCGTCATGAGCCTCCTGGGTGACGTCAACGTTCCAATGAAGAGGGCCAACGTTCCAATGCCCCTAGGTAATTCTCTGCCAGGGTGCCTTTGTGGAACGTCCTCCTCTTCTCCTCCTCTTCTCCAGTGCAAACCCCTCTGTCTTGTCTCTGCCCCTTGCTGGGGTCTCAGCATCCATCTGGTGGGTTCTTCAGCCCCATCGAGGTCCGAACTAATCATCTTCCCATGTGTACCTGTTCGTCGGATATGATCCTGCACATCAACAAATACGTCTTCCATGGGGTCATAAGTCACAGGGATCATAGCAATGTCAATCACATCTAATTATCAATATTATTAAACATGTGCATAAAACCCCTTTTACCTAGTCAAGTGCTCAAAGACATACAAATCTGCGATGCAAGTTTGGAGGAAGTGACAGGGCGTCCTATTGGGCTAGTGTCCACTGGAAAAGGGATGTTTCCGAAAGAGATTAAATCCAAGTCATGTAAATGGGTGAGGTGGATAAGGGATGTCTTGACAAGGGGTGCAGTGAAAGCCGGGAAATGCATGGCTTACCTGTGGGTGCCTTTGTAAAAGGTGAGTTGCACCTGTCCTGGATGCAAATGTTTCCAAGCCCATTCATGCCTTTTATTCTTTTATTCTTTATTTCTTTTTCTTAAAGAAGCTAATCAGGGGACACTGCCCTGGCTTGGTGACCAGTGGTGGCAATGTTGCCCACAAGCACTTTCACGGAGATGAGAAGGTTGGCTCGTGATGAGATCCCCTTTCTCTTGGCCATGCAACCAAGAGCCACTACCCTGGCATGGTAACCAGCTGCTAGTAGTGTCATACCGCTAGGTGCCCATGGACCTAATAGGCTGGCTTGTGATGAGACCCCCTATCCACCGACTAGGTCTTGTTTTATTATTTTATGGATCCCCCTTATTTCTTGCTGAGAAGCTTTTTACTTCTTTCTCGGAGATCTCTGGGCGAAGCATCTCGAGGTTTTATTTCTTTAGGCTTTTATCTTTTGCCAACTTCTTTTACCTTCTAGGCCTTTAGCCCCTTCTTCCCACAAGGCAAGGTGCAACCCTTAAATAATTGGCCAACCCAATGCCCGGACCAATGTAAATGGGATGGATGAGCAGGAAGTAAGATGGAAAGTGGTAAGTATGACGGGAGCGAATAATGACTTTTCATAAATTCCCCCAGTGGCAACTCAAAACCTATGGGCACAAGCTTGCTAGGGCATCCTGTCATTTCCCCCAGACATGGTCAAGTGGATAAGTATAAGATCTAAGCACTCGTTAGAAACAAAAGGAATTAAATGCACATATTCAAAGGTTTTGAGGATCAGAGTGACACATACCATGATACCCGAACTCATTACCTCATGGAGCAAGAACCATCTCTGATACAGGACCAAGCTGAAGGTGATGGATGCTACTGCTGCTGACAAAGTGGAGGCACTGAAACGAGGAAAAGATGGGCCCTCCAGGGCCATGCTCAAGTCGATTTGCCTCTTGGTACTCCATGTCTAGGACCAGTGGGCCTCGAGACATAATCTCCTAGTTATCCCTAAAAGTGGGGGATAACATCTGGCTCCAACTCGGGGACATGTGCTCACCGTAGAGCACATGAGAACCTCAACATCTCTGGCACAACCTGTAACCTGCTTGATCTCAATAGCAACTATTGCTAATCATTTGGGGTGGTGATATCACCTTAGTTCACATATATATAATAAATGAAAGGAAAGCAATCATATGTACAAATGTGAAAGCAAACTACTCTAGTATGCAATGCAATGATATATACAATGAATGCAAATGCCTACCTACTTACCTGTACTTACCTGTGAAGTTAGGTCCCCCCACCTTGATGGGGTTTGAGGAGGCGCTTGCTGACTGGTAATGGTTGCCTTCTTCCTTCCAAAGTGGACAAGTAGTAAGAGTTGTCAACTGATTTTCTTCCAACCTTGAAAGGTCCAAGCGAAAACTGAGTACTTCCTTTGACATTAGTAGGCTTCCCTTTGTTGGTATCCCACATCCATACTACGTGCCCTTCCATGTACTCTCTAATTTTGAATTTGGTTATTCCCTGAACAACCCTCGTGTATTGTGCAGAGGGAGGAGGGTGGGATTCTGCTGTAAAGACTTCTTGCTGGGAAGGCCGTATCAGTATGTTATTTTCTCCTGTTTTCAACAACTTTACGGTCCCAACTTCCTTGTCTTTATATTTGTCTAGGAGTTGATGGTACTCTTCTTTCTTGGGTCATTGAATCTGATCGAAGTCTTCCTCTGTTGCAAAAGGCATATCATTTCGAGAAAACTGAGGAAGACTTTCCATGATTTGCTCATGTGCTTTGTCATTTTTCACGGGGTAACTAGTTTCTTGCACATGGGTTTTGGTCACCGACACATTTGGGAGACGGCCTATTGTTCCATTTTTCAAAGGTATATTCACATAAGTGAGGTCCATCTCAAGGGTACCACCAAACATTGAGGCAAACTTTCTTGACAACAACATCCCTCACACATATGGGACGTCTACTATCACTATGTAAATGTGGATTACTTTCTTAGGGTATTCTTTAAGGCAAAATTCCACATTTTCAATTACCTCGTGTGTGGGTATGGCTTTAGACTTGAAGCCACATACATTTCTGTAGGGTCGTGTGACTTTCAAGCCCAATTGTTGCATGACCTTGAGAGACATCACGTTAGCATCGGCCTTGAATCCAACATGCAATTGTTGAGGCTCTTATTATTCATTAGCAAGGTCATGAAAAAGGGCGTGTGTTCATCACACTGGACCCTAAAGTGATCATCTTGTAACATAATAGGAGGGTCCATAGGTCCATCTGATCCTTTGAAGAAGTTGTCAAATCGTTCTTTAACAGATGGTACCTTAATGACTTCTCTCAGAGGGATGGTTGCATGCATCTTAGATAGTGCCCCTTCAAAGTCAAAGTTTAAGTACACCCACTCGATTTTGGAAGCTTTAGGAGGAAGAATGTTTGAGGGTGAAGGCTTTGTTTGAGTTATTGCAGGAATGGTAAGGGTAGGTTGTGTTGCTGTCCTTATACACACTTGCAAACGTGAGCTAAGTCCGGCTCACTTAGTGTGTCCTTGGAGGCACAATGCCTAGGTTCACAACCCACGCTGTCACTTTGACCNGAACCTCTTCCGTCTAGGCTTACTCCTAGGGAAGCCAAAGGGGGTAGACCTTAGTTACTAGATGTGTTAGAGTTAGGTTCTAGGAGTTAATTTTAATTTTTTAAGGTCAGAGGAGATCTATTCCTAAGATGCTAAGGCAACCATGCAAGATGCAAGGGTTAGCATGAAAAGCAAGCCTTTTCCCTAGGTCAACTAGGACTAGTGCCTAAAGCTTGGGCAATGGGTCAACTATGTTCAAGGGTGATTCTTTACAAAAGATTACAAATTACTTACAAGTTTACAAAATAATAAATCCAATGAAATAATACCGTGTACAATCACTAACAAGATTTACAATTTAAAGAATGATAAATTACAACCACAAGCTAACCAATTATCTATTTGTGTTTGTGCAGGATATCAAAGCATTAAAACATCATATTAACAATTCATCACAATTATGAGATCATCATCAATACATCATCATGAGCAATATCAACAACAATTTAAGAAGATTTAGAAGGCTTAGCACAAGTGTTGTTAAGATTATCACAGATGATCTACACTCTTAATTGTTAAACCCCCAAGTATTCTATTAGGTGTGGTCTAGGGTTTAATTATTAGGCTTTCTTTAAGATTTATCAAAGTTTTAATTAGCTTTCACCGAAGCCTCCTCCTCCTATTGCCAAATAACTGCTGGATGCTCAAGATAGTATGGCAACGAGGCCAACCCTAGTAGAACCAGTCAGCCCAAAACAAGAGTACTTTCCGGAGAGGACACCCACCTGGTGCGCCACGGGGCAGTCCCCTGCCACTACCCTTCGTTGTTTTCCTCAAGCCCCGTTTTAGATGGTGAAGATGGTGGTCTAAGGTACCCTAAAGTAGTCTATTAAGTATATATAATGATTAGGTAGACTTTTAGGAGTATTTTAGAGTGTTTTGAAGATTTTAAGACACTTTAAATT
>ML800154.1:121347-139759 GCA_009831015.1 Picea engelmannii
CAACCTCAAATCCTTGGGGTTGCTCTATATACACTTCCTCTTCGATAACACCATTCAGGAAAGCTGTCTTCACGTCCATCTGGTGTAGCTTCCATTTCATCTTGGCAGCAAGAGCTATAATGGTTCTGATCGAAGTGTATCTGTCCACAGGAGCGAATGTCTCTTCATAGTCAATACCTTCCTTCTGGGAAAAGCCACGAGCGACAAATCTTGCTTTATATTTCTCAATACTTCTATCAGCAGCATGTTTTATTTTGAAGAGCCATTTTGATGATACCACATCCTTACTTTTTGGTCTGGGAACTATTTCCCATACATCATTCTTTATTATGGATTGGTATTCCTCTGTCATGGCATCTGCCCATTCCTTCTTTTGAATGGCCTCTTCAAAGCATGTAGGTTTTTCATCAAGTAGATTGCACATCAAAGCCGTGTAACTGGAGAATCGCTTTGGTCTTTTCACCTGTCTCGTGGTTCGTTCTGGAACACCATACTTCTCTCCATCTTGAATAAGCTCTCTTGCCCAAGCAGGCTTTCTTTTATGGGAGAAGGTCATTTGAGGAGGTTCTTGAACTTTTGTTATATCATGATCTTTAGGAGTCTCCTCATCAGGGTAAGTTACGACTTCCCTTACAGGTTCTGCAGTTCTGGGAACTTCCCGCACAGATTCTGTAGTCCTGGTATTTACAGGTTCCTCTTCATATACTTCTTCAAGATGGCATCTTCTCGATTTCTTAAGTGCTACTTCTTCATCAAAGGTCACGTCCTTGCTGATCTCAATATGGCGGTGACCAGGTATGTAGATTCTGAAGGCCTTGGATACCTCACAGTATCGCACAAATATACCCTTCTTTCTGGAGGGTTCCAACTTGTTTCTTTTCTCTTTCGGTATATGAATAAACACTGGACAACCAAATATTTTGAGATGGCTTACCTCTGGCTTCTTTCCGGTGAACATCTCTTCTGGTGTCTTGAGCCCAAGTGTGCTATGGGATAATCGATTCTACACATAAACAACTGTCATTGTGGCTTCTTCCCATAAGCACATAGGAAGATCTTGATCATGGATCATAGTCTTCACAGCTTCCAGTATGGTTATGTTCTTCCGTTCAGCTACACCGTTTTGTTGGGGATCTTGATCCCAACATCTTTGCAGATATTCATGAACTCTTTTGAGGTATATTTTCCTCCATTATCTGACCTGAGTATCTTAATCCATTAATGGAGGATGATGGCATTGGGCCACACACGTCTGAATGGATGAGTTCCAGTGCTCCTTCTGCTTTGCTATCCCTCTTTGGAAAAGGGTTCTTGATGTTCTTCCCTTGCGCACATCCATTGCATATGCCTTAATGATTAACCTTGAGTTCTGGTAAACCTGTGACAACTTTGCATATGTATGGTAGCGCCTTGTAGTTGATGTGGGCCAATCTCCTAGAGTTCACATGGATTCTTCTATAGCCTGGGTCATGGCAGCTTTTGAGTGACCCACCTTCTTTTCCACTGATGATTGCTTCATTTATGATCTCTCCTTTAGCACGTTGCCTTCTACAACCTTCGCTATAGCTTCCTCATGTGACCTGGAGCAAGGTCAACAAAACAACAAGCAAGAATAATATCCTTTTGATAATATAAAGAAATAGCACGACCAATCATCACAATAGCTCCTTTAGAGCTATCACTTATAATTTATCTGAAGCAAAGATTAAAGGTAAGGAATACAATACGAAATGAGGTCAACACTCTCATAGTTTTGTGACCAAGCATTCTTCCATGGCAATCTGAAACTAACACACGAGGTTTCTCCTAGAGGAGGTGTTAGTCATATCAGACAAAGTATTTACCTCTATATTCTCACATGCTATCAAGTATAATACTTTACGACGATTGCTATCTCAACTAAAGTCATCAGCTTGTCATGTGTACCTTTGAATCTTGATTAATCAAACTTGGAGCCTTGTCCTTAAGAGTGAGTGCTTGCTTGTGACGAGTGCTTTCTTCAACCTATCTTCTGTACTAAGACAATACGCTAACTTGACAAAAGGTTAGGTTAGAGGATAAGCTCTATGATCAACTTTTAATTCTTCTAATAATTTGATCATAACTTCAACATGCAACACTGATCAAGATAATTTCATAACAAATAGATGTATATTAGAATAATCACACCTGGGTTGCATCATTCCTCTGAATGTGTTGGATCTTGAGATCCTTCTGGATCTATGGCAAGAGATCCCTTCTCCTGCAAATACTCTTTAGGGTTTAACCATTAACCATATGTGAGTACATACCTCGGATAGCATTTGTAGGTAATGGCTCCATTTGGTAGCAGTGGTAATCATTACCAAAAACTTCAAGAGTGATTGCAACTGGTTCTACGGTTGCAACTGCAACTAGTACTGCAACTACAGCTGGTTCTGAGACTGCAACTTAGGGTTTTATGAGGAAACCCTAATTTTTCAAACTTAGAATTTTGAAATTCTGATCCAGGGGATAGATGCGCTGGGCTGAGGCGAGTTAGCTGGTGCAGTCAGATTTTCGAAAATCCAACTTTTACCCCCTCAAACTTGATCTGCGGATTTTTGGATTGGTGCTTCTGGTTTTCTGGTACTTCTGGTACTCTGGTTTTCTGATAGTTTGTGAAACTAGGGTTTCACTTTCCGGGAGATCTAGCCACTGAAAATGTGCGCTGAAGGTGCCAAAATGATGCTTGGGGGAGGGCACAACTTTCTAGGTGGTTTTGGAGTTGAAAAGCTTCACTTTTGCAAAACCCTAATTTTTGGGTACGGTAACAGTGACGTTTTTCCTCTTGCGAAATATGCTTCCTTCAGGTTGGCTCTGATACCATGTTAATGTTTATGCGATTATTATAGTTCTTTGCATTTCAATAGATAAGAACATCATAAGAACAAGATCACTGAGAAATACACATTCACAAGAGACACAACATTTATCTTGGTAAACCCTCTAGGGGAAGAAAACCCAACAAAAACTTCCTTATCATAAATAGCTTATACAATGTTCAAGAGATAACTCAAACCAATACAGATAGTCCTCCCCAAGAGATGCGCCACTCTTCTTCTCCTCTCTCTAACTGGTAATTGCAGCTTGCCTAATAAGAGAATGAGTAAGTGAGTTGTGTGTTTGAAGTGAGGCGCTAGCCTCTTATTTATACAAGACTGACACGTGTGAAAGGTCACAACTGGCAGGGCCAACCTCTCACTTTGGGTGGGTAAACTCACCTTTAATTAATTCTGGGTCTTCAATAATAACTGTTGGGGCCGACTTCTTATTCTGCCCTTTATAATTGTCCGATGACCAATCCGCAAAAGGGGATTTGGTCCTTATACAATTACCGACATGATTAATCCACAATGGGGATTAATCCAATAACAATAAYAATAATAATGACATGATTAATCTGCAATGGGGATTTAATCCAATAATAATAAGAATGCTCTTCGCAGTTACATTATTTCAACACTGTACATGTTTATGATTCAAAGAAGAACTTGCTTAAACCAGCAAATTAATGACATTCCAAACAAATATTATTGTTGTTACAAGTTTAGTTGTTGGTTAAATTAAAAAGAAAGTGACTCTGTTACCTCCCAAGTTCTCACTTAAGGTGAAAAAATCCTAGTCACCAAGTGAGACCCCAACAGGAACTTGGAAAGACAACCCACTGTTACCTCGGGAGTACTTTCCCTTTCTTTAGGCCGTCTCTCCTCCAGCCAAAGGAGGCCTTCCCTAGGCAAACTAAGTTCAGCAAGGTATAAGGAATGGAAATGGATCTAGGACTTAGAGTAAATCTGGTTTTCAATAAAATTTAATGGCTATAGATTTCAGATTTACAAAAGGGAAATTTAAGTCTGAAAGATGGTTAAATGGGGGGTTTCTTAGACTTAAAGCAAATTTGCTTTTTAATTATTCTGTTGTAATTTCCAGATTTGCAAATCAGAGAATAAAAGATGAAATTTTTATATTTTAAGGGTGGTTGAAACTTGAAAGTGAGGACAAGTGCCTGGGTTCAATATGGGGTCAAATGGGCAAGCTTAGTGGGCTGTTTTAACCTTTAACACTGTTTTAGGGTACAAATGAGCTGCCAAACGCATGCTACAGCAGTCCCTAAGTGGCTGGAAATTGCTACAGAAAATTAATGAAGGGGACTCTAAGAGATCCACCTTGAAACTAGGTTCAAGGGGAAATTTTGTTAAGATAATATACTAATGCAACAACTCATAAGTAATTAAATGCAAATCAGATTTACTCCATCAACAAAAAACCAAAGAATCTAAGGAGAGAGGAACTTTCACACCTAGTTAAATTCAATGTGATTGATAAATCAATTCCCTTGGCCTCATGAAACAACCTTTGACAGCATAAATCGGCATCAAATTCCAGCAATTAGATACAAAGTAGATTGCATCACATCAACAAGAATGCACCATCATTTTCCTTCAAACCATCAACAATGTCGAGCTATAGGTCTCCAAAGTTATGAGGACTTTCAAGTTTCAACAACCTTTATAGGTGGGAGGAGCTTCTATTATATAGAGTTTTAGGCTAATTGACATCATAACGTTTCTGGACTAATTGACTTGCTTTATCTTTATTTTGATACGATTTTCTTTTTGTCATTGCTTGCAACAAACTATGAGAATCTGTATTTTGATAGTATTTTTTGAATATTCATCCATGTGTTTTATGATAATAAAAGACGATATGTCTGGATAAGATGAGATATCCGGCCATGGTTTCTTACTTGGCACTTTTTGTTGCAGGCTTTGGGCACACTTCTTTACTTTGTATCTTGTTTCCTGTGCTACTTGTTGTCTTCTTTACTTTGTAAGTTTTTTGAACCCCTAGTACAAGCTTGTATCTTGGTTTTGCACTTATGGTTAATACATGCCTTGAATGATATCTTCATTTCAGTTTGTATAAAATTTAATATGGCTTTAATATAGTCTGATAAAACTATTCTCCTTTTACATCACTTTCTCACATTTTTATACTTTGCTTCAAAATCTCTTATGCTTCGTTGAGGAGCAGAATATTATGCTGGTGTGTCAACTTGTTCTGTAAAGGTGCTGGGTCATTTGTAAAATTTATTGCATAGCAGTGTAAAATGAGTGATGGTGTACCCAACAAGAAAACAACTAAATAACCTGTGCCAGGAACCTGTTAATGAAAATATTATCATGTGTGGCCATATGTACGTATATGGCACTAAATTTGGGTATCAAGCTATTGCTGCAAGAAGTGTTTGTGCATCTCATAGGATTGGGTGAAAGGAGACCCTTATATATAAATTATTTTTAGATAAGACATTCTATTCTTTCTGCTTCTTGCAGGAGTACAAAGGTATTGCTGCAAGGAGGCTGGCCATTTTTGAAGCATCTCGGCCTCAGTCTAATCACTTCACAGTTCTTGTTCGCGGCATCCCATTGACAGATGAGCATAGCTTGAGTGAGACAGTACAACGCTTTTTCACTCAGTACCATCCTTTGACTTATCATTCACATCAGATGATTTATCGAACTGGCAGAGTGCAGGCACTCATGGTGAGCTTTTCTTTGAGCTTGTGGTCTACTTTTAATTAGTAGATATTTTCAGGCAAGCAATAATTTTATTTGAGGGTGTCGTCTGAATATTGCCTTACAGTTCTTTCATCCCCAAAGTCACATGTGACTCATGAGCAAACATACTGGTGACAGCATTGTTCTGTCTCTTTCTTTGATAGAAATTGCTTATAAGGGCCATAATAAGGTTCTTTTGAGAGTTGAGCTGAAGATTTACAAAATATATTGTAGGATTAACTCTTTGAATTAGGCCTGAAGAATTGGGGACTTGGCAAATTAGGATCTCATTTTAATGCCGAGTCTCAATATGTTGAAATGGGATTAAAAGTAGATATGTTTGTAACATAATTGTTCCTGTTGTACAATTCTTATTTCTGATTAACAAGATGTATTTTGAATATGACACATATTAATAACGATGAGGAACCATTAATCATGGACTGTACTACTTTTCTAAAGAAACCATAGATAGTTGGATGCTATTAATATTCAAGTCGTTTATCCTGAAATGAAAAATGTATGTTAATAGGGAAATGCCAAAGGACAGAGATACTTTGAGTAGTGATACATGCCAGTTTGTGACAGGATAGACAATACCGCAAACAAAATAATTCTGGTAATTTTCTTGTTTACTTTGGATGTTGAAAGATACTGTCATTAATGCATAAATATGTATTATGATAAACATAATAATATGATAGAAGTCCATTGAAAATGATGCATTTAGGTGAATAATGAGGATCACTTCGATATCTGAACAAGATTAGATACTGTTCTGTCTTTTTATATTATGGAGATTAAGATACATATTACAAAGCTGTCCAAGCTTACTGTAAAGCTGTGAGACACTATGGTCCTCTATAGTCCTCTACATTATGCTTCCATCTCTGTCCTCTGTTATCATCTCTTCCACACTCATACTATGGGTCGGTTTTGTTGATGATTGCAACTTCATGAGATATTCTCCTGGTTGTTCTCCTCTGGATTGAGTTGAGACGATCTGTGAGAAAGCCCATGTGATGGGTGTGTCATACTCCTCTGGATTGAGTTGAGATGACGTGTGTGGTCTCTTGTTGTGCTCCTCCGGACTGAGTTGAGATGACTTGAGATGGTCTCTTGTCGGACTCCTATGGACTTAGTTGAGTCGACTTGAGATGGCTCTCCAGATGGTACTCGTATGCACTTAGTTGAGTTGATCTATTGAGAGTGACGTCCCTGTGGCTGAGAACAGGTGGATGTGTCTCTAGTGGTTGAGCACTAGAGGATGTGCAAGATCCTTGCTATATTGTCTAAGAGTAAGATTTATTGTGTAACCCTAATTTTGTATTGTGAAGGGGCCCCACCATGTAAAGATAATTAATATTGTGTAAAGATTAATTATATTGTTGAGTTATAGAAGTCGGCCCTATTGTGCCAATAGACACATCCATTTGATGTGATAGATCATGTATAAATAAGAGTTGATCCCCATTGTGGATCACTCACTCATTATCTCAACGCCTACTTGTAGGGCTGAAGTGTGCACTTCTCTTGGGCGCTAACTTTCTTGGTCATAGAGCACCCTCTTGTGTGCACTAGGGTTTGTGGTGAAAGGGTGATCTTATCTTGACTCTGTAGCAAATGATTGTTGGGTTCTTCCCTTGATTGAGAAGGGTTTTCCTAGGATAACTTCTTGTGTTCTTGTGCATGGTTATTCTTCTTGTGATCTTGGATATTGCAGCTATTGTATATTATATTGTTGCATTGTTTATGGTTCAAGTTCATGCTAAATTGAAAAGAAACTACATGTGCTTGAGCTAAACATTACAATTCAACATGGTATCAGAGCAGAGTTCCTTAAGAGCCATTGCACAAGCTATTCCAAGCTAGCTGTCACCTTCTTGCTGCAACTGCAAAAACAAGCCCCTCCATTTTCCTTGTCAAGCTAGTTTTAGCATTTTCCCAATGTTGGGCCTAATTTTTGCATAGACAAGTACGGCCTAGTCCAACGCACCTCCTGCAATTCTCAGATCAAAAATTGAAGGAGTTTTGATTTTTGGCCCTAGTGTTGTTGCATAATTTCGGTTTTAGGGTTTCTGCAGATTGTTGGGGTACTTTTGCAGCTTGCTGAGGTTCCTTTTGACTCTCTAGGATTTCTTGTTGGCAGTCATAAGTCCAACAAACCTCCTAGATACTTCCTCTTGGAAAATGCTAGGGTTTCTAAGCCTAGCCATTAGGGTTTGTGAAGAATCTGCAAGTCATGAGGAACAAAACTATGGTAGAAGATAGGCTTGATGGATCAAGCAACTTCAGCTCCTGGAAGTCAAGATTAGACATCACTCTGGAAGAGAGTGACCTATTGAGATTGATAGAAAAGACTCTACCGGCAACAACAATCGATGAAAAGAAGGCTGAATGGAAGGCAGGCGATGTCAAAGCAAGGAAGATAATCATCTATTCAGTAAGAGATTATCTACTACCTAACATCTCTACCCTAAAGACAAGTTATGAAATGTATGATTAATTGAAGAAGATGTTTGAGAGCAACACCACAAACATAGCTCTTACTTTGAAACATCAACTTCAAAATATCAAGATGACGAAAGATGACATCATTGCTACCTTCTTCATGAAGATTTCAGAGATCAGAGATCAGCTAGGTGCCATTGGAGAAACCGTAACATACAAAGAACTTGTCATGATTACTCTCAATGCTCTTCCAAGACATTGGTAACCATTCCTTCAAAGTATCAGTTGAAGAGCAAATTTACCTAAGTTTGATCGTTTATGGACAGACTCCACTCAGGAGGAAACCAGACTTATAGCCAGAGGAGTGCAAGACTACCATCATGATGACAATCAAGCCCTTACTTCTCATGCAAAGAGAGGCAAAAGAAATAGAAGATGTTTCAGCAAAGCATTCAAAGACAAGAAAACTTCAGCAACTCCAAGTCGAGAACAAAGAAAAGACATATCAAGTATTCAATGTTTCAGATGTGACAAGTATGGACACATTGCGGGAAATTGTCCTACCAGGAAGAAAGGAAGACAACATGCATCCACTGCCGATGTTGATTCAGAACGACATCAGAGAGATGAAGACATAAAAGATGAAGCTTTCTTCTTCATATCAACACTCTCAGGTACGGTTCCTACTGATAGTGATATTTGGTTGATTGACAATGGTGCTTCCAGACACATGACTAGATATAGAGAACATCTTACAGATCTTGTAGAGAAAGAGTCTTGTCTGCATGTTGTACTTGGTGATAATGCCAAATATACTGTGAAGGGAGTTGGATCTTCTACTTTCCAACTAGATTCTGACATACCACTACAATTAAGTGAAGTACTATATGTACCTGGGATGAAAAGGAACCTTGTCTCTATTTCTTCCTTAGAGGATAAAGGCTACAAGGTTACTTTCTCTGAAGGAAAAGTTCTTAGATGGCACCATAACTCACATATGTATTCTTCCGGGGTGATTGGTGTTCGAGAAAATAGTTTGTACAGATTGATTGTCCGACCAGTCCAGGCCTTGTTACATGATACTATCAACTTGAGCAAGCTATGGCATAGGAGACTTGCTCATTTACATTATAGAGCCCAATGTTGTATATGTCGTGTTGGGGAAAGTGTCGATGAGGGTCCGAAATGTAACTTCTCGGCGACATCAGCGGAAAATGTTGCAAGACCTCAAAAAAATACAAAAACACTCATTTTTTTCAATTTTTTAAACTTGTAAAGCAACAACAACATCAAATAAACACTTTGCTACATAAATATGAAAATACAGCCAATAAATAAGCTTTGTCTCATCATAAGTTGCTCATGGGATTTTTAAGCTAGTTTTATAGTGAGAGTTGGTTTAAAATAATTGCCCCTGTTGACCTAGGCTTAGGTTGGCTACATTTGTGTTCCATGGATTCAACTTAGCTATGTGAAGATCAAATGTTCAACTTGTTATCCAACTTGTTATGTGAAGATCAAATGTTCAAATTGCATCRAAGTTATTTCAATCTTAACTTTAAGTATCTACATGTTGGTATTTTAAATAAAATATCTACTATACCTTTGTAGCCACATTGAGATGAGAGATAATATGGAAACCAACAAGCGCCATCGCTGCTTCTTGCACATAAATGGTAGATTCATGAAACCTACCCTCCACAACACATTTAACATGTGTATCACCTAACTCTCTTGAATCTACTTCAACGATTTCACTAACCTATGGCATTGCTAGAAACATGCGATCAGACAAATTTATCCTTCATATAATCAATCAAATATGATACAAATTAATTACTAAAATAATCTAAATCCTACTATACATGATGAATCTTAAATTGACTTTTTTAAAGAAAAAGATGCAAGGTTTGCATAATTCCCATCAAAAAACAATAAACTCTTACAACTCTTAGTGCCTTACCTCTGGGAATTGGCGAGTTTTCTTGTAAGAAAGACTGTATCAGAATAACTATCATCAATCAAGGTTGTGTAAATCATGTTTATGAATCTCTACTCAATCAAGAATTGTTACATAAATAAAAAAACCTCAAAAAACCTCAGCAGGCCGACATATTGTAAAATGTCGGGACACATTGGCAAAATGTCGGGACACAATGAAAGTGTCACAACACTTTCAAAGTTTCGGATATGTCGCGAAATTTTCGGGGGAAAGTTTCGGCCAAGGGAAAATGTCGGCGACATATCCGTTATTTCGGCGATATATTCAACAGTGATAGAGCCCTTCCTGCTCTGGGGAAGATGGTGACAGGTCTTCCATCTATCCATTGTCCAAGGTCTTGAAGATGTGAGAGATCATGTCAAAAGGTTGCAAGTCATTGGATGACTCACTGCTCTGCATCACACATGCCAAAATCCTGCAATAAGGGCACAACGTCCTAGGTGAAAGCCTAGGACGTTCATCAAAGAACCATGTCAGGGCCATTCAAACAAAGCATAATATAAGACAAGGTAAACCAATGTTCATAAGAGATATTAGTCCTTGAATCATGTAAAGTAAGTTGTTACGTAAGATATAAGCCATGTAAACAATTCACCTCAGTATCACCTTCAAGCATCACACTGGCCCATGACCTCATGTGAGTTGGCAAGTTTGAATATGGGAGGGCCTTCATCCATTCCTATTAAGTGTGCCAATCAAGACAGTGAAATAAAAGACCCATGTAGAGGGATAGGTCCCGAGGGAAACAATGAAAGAAAGAAAATTGCTATGGCTGTTATAAAATTGCAGCAGTACAACAACTTATAACAGCAAGTATAAGTTTGTAACAACATCAATAAAAAGAGATCAGAAATGCATCAATTGACAAGGAAAATTTAGCACATATCCAATAGATTAATATCCAATTGTTTCAAGCAATTTCTGAACATGTTATACCACCATTAGATCAATGTATGCAACAAATTTAAATGTTACCAGGTGGCTGTAGCAAACGTTTGCAACAACATGTTTACTAGTCAATTAGCTTGAGTTAGTGTTAGTAGAGTTAGTAGGAAGTTTGAGAGAATTAAAATTGAGAGTTTGCTGATCACTTTCACCATAACAGAGCTTAAAGATCAGTGCGTTTTAGGGCTATGGAGTCTTTACAATAGCAATACAATACGTTTTGAAGATGAAGCTAGCAAAGACTAAGGGGTAGGGCTTAAATTCTAAGGTGCTAGCACATTAGGTCCTTAGGGTTTAAGCCTTAAGGGGAAGGATTGCTAGATTGCAAGCACTTTTGGGCTCTAGCAACCTTTTCTCCCTTCTTAAGTACTTCAACTAGGTCACAATCAAGAGTCTAGGGCCAAAATCCTAAAGTTCTAGTAGGAGTCTAACCCTAGCTAGGATTTCTTCACAAATTTTGGACAAAATTAACCTTGTGAGAGGAGGTAGCACTTACGCTCTTCTCTTAGTGTTTTACCAAGGAAGGTTTCAGGCATGAACAAGTAAAATTACCATGAAACATTTATAGCATGAAATAAAATTGCAGAATATTTACTTACTTCACCAAGATTCCATGAAAATAAACCCTAATTGCAGCAATTCCATCCAAAAATCAGTAAAGAAGCATCCACACTTCACCTCCAAGAGATAGCGCATGAGAGAAAAGAGCTAATAACTCCAAAATAACAAAAAATTCAGACTTGTTCTCTCACAAATGGTGAGAAGATGTGATGATAAAATGACAAGTGAGAGTGGTCTATTTATATGAGACCACCCTAAGCTGATTTGTCCACATAATAATGTCAATTACAAAATAGAAGAGGGCCAACCTCTTAATTTGCCCTTACATTATGCCAAAATAAAAATTTACATGAGATAAAACACTAGAAGGGTAATGTCATGCCCTAGAAGGGTGATGTAGGCTCTAAAAGTGCAATGTCAAGCATGGAGGGAGACTTTGGGCCTTCAAAGGCCATGTGTCACACTCTCAAGTTCCAAAATGTCATGCCATGGGTCTCCTCCTGTCAAACCACCTCCAGAACCATCTCATTCATAAAACTCTTAGCCTCCAAGTTGTTGTCAAGGGCTAATGGGTGACGTCCTAGGCCTCCAAAGGCAAATGTCTAAGTGGAAAAGAGTGCAACCTCATCCTCTAGTGATGCTTAGGAGCCTCCAAAGGCAATGCCCTCCATCCCCAAGGTGCAACGCTCATCATCCATGGTCTCCCGCATGCGAGGTCTAGCATCCATCTCATGGGCTTCCAATCCCCTATGAAGGTCCAAGTGGCATAGTTCCTTCATGAATAGCTTTCACCGAGCAAGGCTATTAAAGTATGGTTGGGAGGTGAGATTGTTGCTGCCAGAATGATCTGTGTATAGTGCTGACATCCACAACTGATATCATAAGTTTCCTGAAGCTGCCATCAAGTTATTGGGTCGAATCTCCTTTACTACAGACCTGTATCTACAATAGAAATACTCTAGGTTCCTCTTTTTTGTGGTTATAATATTTGCTGGAATAGTTATTGTACTTAACTGTTATAAGAAATAATTGCAATATATATGTCTGGAGTTTGGGTATTGGTGTCTTGTTAAAATCATACCATAACCAAAGATATGTGTATAAACTGTTGATGAAATATTTGCATGAAAACTGTTTGATGAAACGATTATGCTGGTAAACTAAGTGGAAAAATAAAAATAAAAGATCGGTAAGTATTCTTACAGCTGAATTGGATTTGAACTGGCTAGAATGGTGAGGGTGGAATATTTCACCACCTTGGCCAAGCTTGGACCAGGAAAGGAGGGATATTTCACCCCTGTGCTGGTCTCTAGGGTTTGTCTAGTCAAAACCCTCAAAACACTCAAGTTGCAAATGAAGAATGAGGAAGTGAGGCGCCCTCATCCTCTTTTACACTCCAGCTTCTAATTCCTCACTTAAATTGTTAATTGGATTTTTAAAGTCTTTTCTTCAATTACCTCATATTAGCCAATTAACTTATATTTCCTTATTTGCCAATGTCACTTTTTCTAATTTGACTTCAGCATATTTAATGACATATTTTGGCCACCTTAGTCCCTGTTATTGCACAATCTGTACTTTCCCAAAACCCCAGGCAGGTAGGTGCAAGATTGGCGTAACAAGGAGTGACCTATCATTGTCACCTTAATAGGAAACCCCTTTCTATTTAGGAGTATGTTGTAATACCCCAGGGGAGACGTCCCCAATGACCTGAAGGTTTGGGAAGGCTAAGGTAAAAGGTACAAGAAAGTCCCCTCCCCCTCTCACAGGTCACTCAAGTCAAAGGTTCTTTGTGTCTTATAGAGATGGAGCAAAAAGGTAAATAAGGTGTACCTGCCCAGAGCAAGACAACAAATAGAAAAGAGTGACAACTTTCAAGTACCAAATGATGTTAGTGCTTCATAAGACCATGAACCTCTGAAAAAACAAGTAAGCTGATATAAAATTGCAGCAATGTAATTATTTACAACAACAATATGTATTTTGCAACAGCCACAATAATTATGCCTTGAAAATGCTTGAAAAAGACAAGAAAATCTAGCTTTAAGTTGGCAGAATGATAACCACTTGTCACAAGCAAAATTGGCAATGTCTAATCAACATTTAATGTCACTTTTGAAATAAATTTGCTGCTGTTAGATGGCTGTAGCGATCTTTTGCAACAGCAGCAAGTTAGTCAATGAATTAGTCTAGTTTAAGGTTAGTAGAAGTTAGTAAATGTTTCAAGGAAGGTAGTTTGAAAGTTGCTTTGATCAATCAATCACTATAAAGAGTGGACTAGTGCCTTTATGGGGTAATGGAGTCTATAGGTGAGGGTTTTCTCTTAGAAGAAATGACACAATGATTATACTTACCTAAGGATAAGAGATGGATGGAAGAGGTGTTGGCTCTTCAAGGCCTCAAACATCCAAACCCTAAGGATAAACTTGCTAGAGTGTAAGCAATTTTAGGCTCTAGCAAAATCTTCCTTCCTTAGAATATTGAAAAATACTAGAAGCAACAATTGACTAGATAATGACTTCTAAAGTGCTAGTATTTAGGGCTCTAGAAGTTTACCTAGGTCAAAATCTTCTTGGCAAGGTCTAGCAAATGAAGAGTAAAGAAGTAGCAAATTAAGTCCTTTACTCCTAGGGTTTGTCAAGCAAGCAATTTCATAATCTTTAGCATGAACAAGCAAATTTACCATAAACCATTCAAATAAAATGAAGAATTGCAGATTTACTTACTTCAACAAGAATAACCAAAGCCATAAAACCCTAGAATGCCAAGTAACTTCACCAAGAAATGATCCAAGTTGCAAATTTTAGCCTCCAAGAGAAAGTGCGCCTAAAATTTCAGCCAATAACTCCCAAGAAGGGCACAAATTTCAGACCACACCACTTGTGTGGTGAGTGATGATGAAAAAATGAGTCTTTTCTCTCTATTTATACAATTTCAACGACCTTTAATTAAAATTAGGTCATAAAAAGGTCGACCTGGCCAAATTACATCAAAAATCCAATTTTTACATAAATGAAATTAATTAAACCCTAATATCATTTCCAAGGGTGACGTCATGCCCTTCTAGGGTGACGTTGGGCCCCTAGGGTGGAACGTTAGGCCACACATGCAGAACGTTTGGCCTCCAAATGCCCTGAATGCTGCCACATGTGCCAACTAGCACACAACAACCCTCATAAATGCAAACCCTGATTGTGGATGACGTCTAGGGTCACAAAGGTGACGTCATGGGATCCCAAAGGTCAACGTCCAGGTAAAAATACAAGATCCCCCTGGGTCTAGGTCTGCCGGGGTGTCCCTGGTGCAACACCCTTCTTTCTTTCTGGTGCAAGTCTCTAGTGTCTCTTTGCCCTTGGTTGTGGTCACAACGTCCATCTGTGGGATTTCATCCCCATGGAGGTCTGAGCTAATCATTCTCCCATATGTACCTGTCCACCGAGCAAGGTCCTGCAGCAACAAGAAGTACGCCCTCTAGGGGTTCATAAGTCACAGGGATCATAGCAATGTCAATCACATATAATAATCAAATTACCCAAACATGTGCATCAAACCCTCCTTTACCTAGACAAATGCTCAAAGACGTTATGCAATTCAACAAGTCAGGTTTGGAGAAGGCCTCAGGATGTCCTATTGGGTTAATCCTCCTTAAGTTTGGGGTGTTTCCCAGGTGAGAACCAATCTAGGTCATGTAAGTGTGTGTGAAGTGGTGTGGGGGAAGTGTTTGGGCACAAGGTGCAGTGATAACAGGGAAATGTAGATCTTACTTGTGGGTGCCTTTGTAGAGGGCGAGCAACACCTTATCATGGATGCCATTGTTTCCTAGCCCATTCAATGCCTTTTATTCTTAGTTTTATTGCTTTTGATCTTTTTCTTTCATGCTTCAAGGGAAGAGATGGGGGACACTGTCCTGGCCTGGTGACCAGAGGTGACAGTGTTACCCGCAAGCATTTCACAAAGATGAGAAGAATGGCTTGTGATGAGACCCCCTTTCTCTTGGCTATGCCACCAAGAGCCACTACCCTGGTTTGGTGACCAAATAGATGGTAGTGTCATACTGCTACATGCGCATAGTCCTAATAGGTCGACTCATGATGAGATCTCCCATCCACCAACTAGTACCTTGAGTTTTGATTTATCTTATGGGTTACCTTTTCTTACTGAGGAGCTTTTTACTGCTTTCTTGGGAATCCTTGGGTGAAGCATCTCAAAGGCTTCATTTTGGCTTTTAACTCTTGCCAGCTACTTTTACCCTCTTGGCCTTTAGCCCCTTCTTCCCACAAGGCAAGGTACAACCCTTCCTAGTGTGGCAAACCGAATGCCCGAACCAAGGTGGGGTGAAGATGAGGGGAATAACAATGGAAAGTGGTAAGTATGGAGGGAATGGACAATGACCTTTCATAGACCCACCCAGTGGCAACTCATCCTAAAGGGAGATCAACTTACTAGGACATTATGTCACCCTCCCAGGTATGAACAAGTCAAAGAGCATAATTTCCAAGCAAATGTTATGAAATGAAGGAGAATTCAATGCAACATACTTAAGTGCTTCAATAATCAGAGTGACACATACCATGCTATCCAGATTCATTACCTCGTGGAGCAAGACTTATTGCTACTTCAGGACCAGGTTGGTGTGATGGATGCTGCTGCTGCTGATAGAAGGGCTGCACTAAAGAAAAGGTGGGCCCTCCGGGGCCATGCTCAAGTCATCCGACTCTCAGCACTCCATGTCTAGTACCTATGGGCCTCGAGACATGATCTCCTTAGTTATCCCTAGGATAGGGGATACAATCCCCTTTCTAGATGAGACTATAGGCTAGGGGGAGAAACTAGGCTACTAAGTCCTCAAGTACCTTGGTCATATGGAAGGGGATCTTCCAAAAATGTTGACTCTTCATATGTTTCTTCTTCTGCAAATGTGTAATGTTCCCAAACAGATTTGCTTGGAAAATTTTAGGTTTTAGTGTTTTCTAGTTGTGGTATTTTGTCAAACACTTTGCAGATTTGTCTTCTTGAGTTGTGCTAGGGTTTATTGTTATGGTTTTGATTGTGTTTGCAGCAAGTAAGGGATAGCAATATAGCCAATGACATATACACAACAAGATGCAATAGAAGTAACACAAGAAGAATGACCTCATACAAATGTAGCAGATTTGGAATATACATAGAAGAATGATGTATGTCGTTGATAGTGCCTCAAAAATACAATAGAAAGGTGGAGATATGAACTCTCAAGAGTCCCCAATGATGAATACAGAAGATATCTGATAACCCAAGATGTATGTGCTGCCCTCTCTAGCAAAGTGCGCCCTTCCTGGTTGTATGAGCCATTGCAAATTCGGCCTCCTTGAAGATGGCCACCAAATCACTGTCAAAATGTAGATCGGGGACTAAGAAACCTCTATGTCGAATCTCCAAGCTGATGAGAGTGATTTCCTACTCCACAACACAAGATCCCCAATGAACAGGGTGCCCTCCTTAAGAGAAATGCGCCCCACTGAAAGATAGAATGGATAAATTGAAGAATCCACTCAAGCACCGAAGCAAAAAGGTGCCCTGGTGATAGCTAACACCTCTGAAATCAGATCTCTCTCATATCCAGTGTCTACAACCCTCCACGAACTCCTCTCTCAAGAACAGTAAGCCCTAGCTTTGCAGAAAAACTCCAAAACTACGCCCTGCTTCCTCAAATGCTCTTGTAGTTGAATAGTAACTAATGTAGAATGGTGAGGGAGAAATTTTTCACCTCCTTGGCCAAGCTTGGATCAGGAAAGTTGGGATCTTTCCCCATCGAGCTGATCTCTAGGGTTTATTTAGTCAAAACCCTCAAAACGCCCAAGGATCATGGGCTCCCTAGCAAGAAGCCAGACATCAAAATGATAATGAACATAATGAGAGAAAAGAGGCCCCTATCTCTCTTTTATCCCCCCTGTTCACCTTTTCTCTCCAAGTGATTTTTAGTTTATTTTTATTATTCCTTAATTAAATCACTTTATTAATTAATTAGCCTTTTTGCCTCTAAAAAGTGATTTATTCGTCCCTATGGCTTCTTCGGTCACTGAAAATCAC
Source organism: Picea engelmannii (assembly GCA_009831015.1). Taxonomy (NCBI): domain Eukaryota; kingdom Viridiplantae; phylum Streptophyta; class Pinopsida; order Pinales; family Pinaceae; genus Picea; species Picea engelmannii. Next base: position 138,955 of record ML800154.1, read on the forward strand.
TTCTTATCATCTAATCCTGTAGTGCTCTTCCTCCCGATTTTGATGAGCTATTACACTAAGAGGTTTCTCCAAATATTATGCCTGTTATCCCTGTTTTTTAGGGATAACCAGGAGATCATGTCTCGAGGCCCACAGGTCCTAGACATGGAGTATCGAGAGGAGTGACATGAGCATGGCCCTGGAGGGCCCATCCTTTTCTTCTTCCATCAACTTTATCTTGTCAGCAGTAGCAGCATCCATCACCATCGGCTTGGTCTTGTATTAGACGAGGTTCTTGCTCCATGAGGTAATTGGTCCAGGTATCATGGTATGTGTCACTTTTGATCATTAAAACCTTTGAATATATGCATCTGATTCCTTTTATCTCTAACAACTGATTGGATCTTACATTAGCCCACTTGACCATGCTCTGGGGCTATGCTGTGGGGGAGCGCCCCCCCCCCCCTTCGAACTCGCTCCTGAATCGCGCTCCCAAGGGGAGCGTTTTTAGGGAGCGCGCTCCCTCATCAAAAAGTGCGCTCCCTGTTTTTTGAGGGAGCGTCCAGGGAGCGTTCATCCTAAAACCCTCTAAAAACCTAAAAACAAGTTGGAGTTGTAAGGTGGTTTGGTGTGCAGCTCAGGGTAGTAATTAATGGTAATGTTAAATTCTTAAAGTAAAAGTGACATTCTCCTTTATCTTTCATTTTCATCCTTTTACTTAAATTTTTAACATTACCGTCAATTGTTTCAGGATGTTTGAGAGTGGTTCCAACCTCATTGGACTTCATATGGAGAAAGTAGAATTTTAGGTCCCATTCAAAATTCA
>ML800154.1:168977-189687 GCA_009831015.1 Picea engelmannii
ACTGATAACCTGAGGATAAAAAACCCTCGGTGAAAGGAACTCTCCCAGTGAACCAATCCCAAGGTAACTGACCTAGACATGACTCATGCAGACCTATTACATTATTAACCCACGCAAGGGTGCGGAAATTCCAATTACAAAAACAAGTGCTAGGCCAAACACAGCCCTGCAGAACTAAAAGTCTTCAACAATACTGCATCTGATGATGCATCTCTTCATGGCACATGAGTTGACCACCGGTGCTAAATGGGCGGTCAACACATTCCATCCTTAAGCTTCATGTTTCCAATTTCAAATGGGATGTTTCCAGTCATTCCAACAAATAGAGCGTAAGTTACCAAAGGGAGCATGAGCTTGAGAAGGAAAGCATGAGCTTTCATGAGGAGTGTGGGTGGAGTGTGGGTAGCACACTCCCAAATGGCATGTGGGAGGCTAAGGTAAGGCGCAAGGATGGGGCGAAGGGACCCATGTTTTTTTTTAAGGAAAGTCCAACTATTATGTGGGATTTGGGGGACATATGGTAAAGCGTGAGTTACGTGAGGTAAATGCGTGAGGTGTGAGGAGTACGTGAGGTTGGAGTGTGGAGTCCCAAAGTTTTTGGATGATGTGGAGGGGAGGGGCGTATGAGTGGGAGAAGGGTCCCACGACCCATTCATCAAATGAGTTTTCAACTACTACGTGGGAGTGGGACGTATTCCTCATATGGGGAATTAATTAAAAGGTGGTTAATAATTAAAGGTGGGTTTAAAAGGGTAGGAATGGGTAGGAAAGGTATGGTGGGGTCCATCTCATTATCTTCACACTTTACTTCACTATTTTTGGTCCATTATTACAAAATTGACATTTGGCCATGTCCCGTGTTTGGCAATTAAAATCGTCGTTTTCCGAAAAAACTTCTAAGTGGACAAAAAACCTAGCAAATCTTGTCCAACTGAGTTTAAACTTGGTCCACATGTTTAGGGGGGTCTCATTATCTTTCTTTTGAGTAAAAATACCCCTATCAAAAATTCCGGGACCTCAGTTTTACATTAAATACCCAGAATTAATTAATTAATTAATTAATTCCCAACTTAAAAAAACCTAGCTAGACTTGACGGAATTCTGCGAAATTTCGTGTGCTGTCTTACATGGTCATTTAACATTCCTAAACACTAGCTACCTAGGAATGACTTCATTAGAACGCCTTTCACCACTTTGGAGGATTTATTGGGTAGGAGTGAAAAACTCAAGGGAGATTAACCCGGCTGGTTAGGCCACATTAACCTCTCGAGGATAAAAAACACTCAGTGAAAGGGACTCTTCTAATGAAGAAACCCTAAGGCAATTGTCCTAACCATGATCCATGTAGACCTATTACAATATTAACCCACGCAGGGGTGCGGTAATCCCGCTTACAAAACTGTGTGATGGAACAAAAAAATTCCCTGTAGAACCAATTAGTCTTCGACATGTTTGCATCTGTTGATGCATATCTTCATGGTACATGGAGTTGACCCCCTAGTTGAAGAGGCGGTCAACACTGTGTTTCACGATAAATCGAAAGACATCGAGATCAAATACCATTACATCAGAGATATGGTGTGGAGGAAAGAAGTACATGTGTAGTACCTTTCTACACACGAGTAGGTTGTAGATGTCTTCACCAAACCGCTTGCCAGGACGAAGTTCAAGTACTTCCGTGAGAGACTTGGCTTGGTGGAGAATGCCTCGCTAGCTGAGAGGGAGTGTTGATGATTGCAGCTTCATGAGACATTCTCCAGGTTGTTCTCCTCTGGACTGAGTTGAGACGATCTGTGAGAAAGCCCATGTGATGGGTGTGTCATACTCCTTTGGACTGTGTTGAGATGACGTGTGTGGTCTCTTGTCGTGCTCCTCTGGACTGAGTTGAGACGATCTTTGAGAAAGCCCATGTGATGGTTGTGTCATACTCCTCTGTACTGAGTTGAGACGATCTTTGAGAAAGCCCATGTGATGGGTGTGTCATACTCCTTTGGACTGAGTTTAGATGACGTGTGTGGTCTCTTGTCATGCTCCTCTATACTGAGTTGAGATTACTTGAGATGGTCTCTTGTCGGACTCCTATGGACTTAGTTGAGTCGACTTGAGATGGCTCTCTAGATGACACTCCAATGGACTTAGTTGAGTTGATCAATTGAGAGTGACGTCCTTGTGGCTGAGCACAGGTGGACATGTCCCTAGTGGTCGAGCACTAGAGGATGTGAGAGATCCTTGCTATATTGTCTAAGAGTAAGATTTATTGTGTAACCCTACTTTTGTATTGTGAAGGGTACAAGTCGGCCCCACCATGTAAAGATAATTAATATTTGTGTAAAGATTAATTATATCGTTGAGTTATAGAAGTCGGCCCTATTTTGTCAATAGACACATCCATTTGATGTGCTAGGTCTTGTATATATAAGAGAGGAGATCCCCATTGTGGATCACACTCTCACACACTTCATTGTAACACTCTCACAAGCTACTTGTATGGCTGAAGTGTGCACTTCTCTTAGCCACAATTTTCTAGGTCATAGAAGCACCCTCTTGTGTGCTCTAGGGTTTATGGTGTGGGGCATCTTCTCTTGACTCTATAGTAAAGGATTGCTGGGTTTTTGATTGAGAAGGGTTTTCCCAGGATAACTTCTTGTGTTCTTGTGCATGGTTATTCTTCTTGTGATCTTGGTTACTGCAGCGACTATATATGGTATTGCTGCATTGTTAATGGTTCGAGTTCATGCTAAATTGAAAAGAAACTACATGTCCTTGAGCTAAGCATTAAAATTCAACATATATATTATAAGTGGTCATACATTGTCTTTGCAATAAATGAAGTTTGTTTGCTGGGGTTTTTCTCCTTGTATAGGGTTTCCCCAGGGTACGTATGGTGTGAAAATGCATGCTGGTTATTCTCTATGGTTTTTGCTGTTCAGTTTTGATTATACATCAAGAATCTCAGTTAAAAGTACAATAAGAATTCAAAGAAGTACTTACAGTATTAAATCAAGCTCATAATTTAACAGCCATGAGACATGATCTCCTCTAGTTACCCCTAGGCATACGGGTAACAAAGTGCACCTAGGTAGCATGAAAAATTTAAGAGAAAAATTGAAGTAATACAAGCAGGTTGCTGTTCCAGACAACATGACTGGGATATATGTGCATTTGTGACATAGCACCATGTTGCCACTTTGATGCATGATTGAAGTTGTGTGATTATACTTAAACAACATACAACATTATGGAGAAAACCTGTTGGCAAGACTCCACCAGTTGTGGATTTAATCAATCTTTGACTCCATTAAGGATTAATTTCTACACACTATTATGTAGCTAGTTACTATTGCCCACTGTTATGGATTAAATGAGCATCTAGTCATGCAGTTCACTCTTGGATTTATTAGGCTTTCTGTTAAAAGCGCTTGACTAATCAGTCTGCAAAGCCCTAAAAATTGTACTATACTCAACTAACCATCATGGATTTGACACTGCCTTATTAGATGGGTATTGGCTAATGGGCATGCATACGAGTTAAGTTGAGAAATGTGCATGCGAAGATTTACAATAATTTTAAGAAAACAAGTTTTTCATAATCTAAACTATAATGTGACAAAAAAAATAGTTTATTGAATAAGACACAAGGATTGCATTTCACCTTTCTCATCTGTTCAACTAGTCATCTGATTTTTTTTTCAAAAGTGTGATTTGAGACTTGCTCTATTATGTCCCATTAGTGCAACACAACTTGACAAAGGGATATATGAATAATATCTGTGGAGTATATCAGCAATATGATAATTATGATGTTATAGACACTTTGCTTATCCTTTTACCTTTCCTAAGAAGCTAATTAGAGTGATCATGAAACACACCTTGGTGGAGTCAACTATAAAAAAACATGTTATAAAAGTTGCAACAGAAATTCAGCCAAATCAATGTTAAAAAACCAAACCATAAGCTTAAAATCTGTGCTTATCTGTTGTAGATAAGAAGAATGGATTAATTACCTATACTTTTTAGTGATAAAGTATGTGAAATAGTAGATGGTTGGCTAGCAACCAGTACTGACTAACTCTTTTGCATATGTATTCAATATTTAATTGTGAGCTTAAGTAATTGATCCTTGGTCCTCCTTAAATTAGAAATTGTTTTAATCCTCTTATTCATAGATCCATGCTTATGAATTGCCTATTGTTATATATTATATAATTTATTTCAAGAGATACATGTATATCTTATCATATTTATGAAATACGATATTTATCTGATGTTATGTTTGTGTCAGCAAGATGCAGAAAAGCTGTATAAAAAGATTGTGCACTTGAAACATAGTCATCTCTGTCAAGGACAGTCTCGAAGGGAAGGTTCCCTTTGTCTTTGTTGTGCAAAGATAGATCCTGTGAATCTATACACAAAGAAGCTTGAGAAAATTGAACGAAAGGCTAGGCATGGCCATTCAGAATATTTTAAAGAAGCAAAGGTATTTTCAATTTTCATTTTTTAAAGTATTGCATCAAATGTTTCATTGATATTAAAAATGTATTGATAATATATTTCTCTTGGAAAATAGTGTGTGCTTTTAACTTGAGACTTGTACTATGTAAAAATAATTGTTCTTTTGAAAACTGTCATTATCCTGAGCCTCCTTAAGAAGAACACTTTGTATTAAAACATGGTATCATGTTCACCATGTTCCACAACATTCCTCCTTTTTTTCCTATATTATGCATATCACCATTTAGATGATAGTTGAATTACAATTACATGTTTCAAGACAGTTTATTTATAAGAAAATGCCAATTGCTTTGAGTCATCCATTTTGTTTGTTTTGCTTCAACATTGTGCAATGGCTCTGTTACCGCAAAATCTGTCATCATCGAAGTGTAAAAGTACAAAGCACCTAGATGATAGATTTGTATAACTAGGAGGTTGGGCATTGTGATCTCACCAACTCCCCTCTACCCTTTAGGCCGTCTCTCCTCTGACTCAAAGGAGGCTTCTCTAAATAGGATTGCTGGAGATTAAAGCTATGAAGTGCAAGGTGATGTGAAGAGGAATTTCTAGCAAAACAGGGTTGTAAAAGTTGTTGAAACAAAGGCGGATGTTGGACTGGAAACTAGTGCCTTATCAATGGACGATGGAGTTGTTATCACTCAATCTAGCACTTGTGGAAAGGATTCACAAGATACAAGATAAGTGTAACATATGGAAGTAATTGCCATTGTCACCTAAGCATTTACTTCCCTCATTTTAGTGAAGGATAGAGGTCCTGTTATCCCCTATCCTATGGATAACTAAGGAGATCATGTCTCGAGGCCCACAGGTCCTAGACATGGAGTGCCAAGCATCGGATGAATTGAGCATGGCCCTGGAGGGCCCATTTTTTATTCAGTGCAGCCCATCTATCAACAACAACAACATCCATCCCACCAGACTGGTCCTGAATTAGCAACAAGTATTGCTCCATGAGGTAATGAGTCCGGGTATCATGGTATGTGTCACTCTGATTATCGAAGCACTTGAATATGTTACATTGAATTCTCCTTCATTTCATAACGTTTGCTTGGAAATTATGCTCTTTAACTTGTTCATACCTGGGAGGGTGACATAATGCCTTAGTAAGTTGATTCCGCTTTAGGATGAGTTGCCACTGGGTGGGTCTATGAAAGGTCATCGTCCATTCCCTCCATACTTACCACTTTCCATCATTATTTCTCTCATCTTCCCCTACCTTGGTTCGGGCATTGGGTTTGCCATGCTAGGAAGGGTTGTACCTTGCCTTGTGGGAAGAAGGGGCTAAAGGCCAAGAGGGTAAAAGTAGTTGGCAAGAGTTAAAAGCCAAAATGAAACCTTTGAGATGCTTCGCCGAGGGATTCCTGAGAAAGCAGTAAAAAGCTTCTCAGTAAGAAAAGGGAACCCGTAAGATAAATAAACTCTCAAAGTGTTAGCTGGTGGATGGGAGGTCTCATCACGAGTCGGCCTATTAGGACCATGGACTTATGGATAAAAGCAATAAGTTGATACAAGATGAAGCAAACAGAATTTTATAACAACAATGTATATAAGATGATAGCCTCACAATAAATGCCTTAAATAAGCTTCACACTGACCAAAAATGATAACCCAATAATAGCAATATACTAGCACTTGTCAGAAGCTAATTAGGCAATGTAAAAAGTCAACTTTTGCAATTGCTTTTAAGTGCTTTTACTGCTGTAATTGTTGGCTGTAGCTTACTTTTGTAACAACAACAAGTAGTTTAGTGAATTAGTCTAATCTAGGGTTAGGAAAGGTTAGCAGGTTACTTGAGGTAAATATTTAAGGGTTGGTTTCATCAATCAATCAAATTCAAGGTCTAAATTAGTGCCTTTTAGGGCTAATGGAGTCACTTTGCAGCAACAAACTTGAAGGAAACAAATGATAATGTAAGAGCGAAGGACAAAGAAGGATGATGATTGAGGTGTTGGTAACCCAAGGCCTCAATCAACAAGCCTTAGAAGGAAAACGATTGCTAGGAAGTAGGTAACCCTAGGCCCTAGCGGTTTTCCTTGTTCGTTAGCTCAAGCTTGAAACAAACAATGGTTTGATGAAGCAAATGATATTAGAGTGCTGCAATGGCAGGGATCTAGTACAATGCTTCAAAAGGTAGGGTTTCTAGCACAATCTAGTAAGTGAAAAGTTGTTAAGACAAGGACAATAACATGTGCTTGTTCTCCTAGGGTTTTAAACTAGCAATTTCATAATCTTGGAAGAAATACAAAGTAAATGTACTATAACCATTCAAAGCAAAGAAAGATTGCATAAATTCACTTACATCCACCAAGAATAATCTAGCAATAAGCCTAGTTGAAGACCTTCCACCAAGAAAATGCCAAAAACCACCAAATTTAGCCTCCTCCAAGAAGTGCACCTAAAATTTCAGTCAATAACCCTTAAGTAAGGCACAAATTTCAGACATCACTTGTGAGTGAATGAATCATGAAAAAATACAAGGGGAAAATCTCCTATTTATACAATGAAAATGACCTTTAATTACAAAATTATGTAAAAAAGGCCGACATGGCCAGTTTACATGAGAAAATCCAATTTTACACTAAATTATCCAATAAAACCCTAATTTTATCTTTTTAGGGTGACGTCATGCCCCTCCTAGGGTGACGTTAGCCTCTCTGCTGGAACGTTAGCTCTCCAAGTGAAACGTTGGGGCTCAAAACTCCTCAGGAATTGCCACACATGCCAACCCAAACCGTCCTCAAGTTGGACACCTCAACTAGGTGACGTCAAGGCTTTGAATGATGACGTCAAGGGCCTTCAAGGGCCAACATCATGTGGGAGGGAAAGACCCCCCTAGGTCCAGGCTTGCAAGGCTGTCTCTGCTGGAACGTCCTCCTCTCTCTCCGGTGCAAGCCTCTGGTATATGTGTGCCCCTGGTTGGGGTCTTCGCATCCATCTGGTGGGCTTTTAGCCCTATGGAGGTCCGAGCTAATCATCTCCCCATGTGTACCTGTCCGTCGGGCATGGTCCTGCAGCAACAACAAGTATGCCCTCTATGTGCTCATAAGTCACAGGGATCATAGCGATGTCAATCACATCTAATAATCAAGTTATCTAAACATGTGCATAAAACCCCCCTTTCCCAGACAAGTGCTCAAAGACGTTATACTATTCTACAAGCCAGGTTTGGAGAGGGTTTCAGGACGTCCTATTGTGCTAATTTTCCTTAGATGTGGGATGTTTCCAGGTGAAGACCAATCTAGGTCATCTAAGTGGATGAGGTGGTATGGGGATGTTTGGGAAATGGGTGCAGTGATGACAGGGAAATGTATGGCTTACCTGTGGGTGCCTCTGAAGAGGGTGAGTTACACCTTGTCATGGATGCAAGTGTTTCCAAGCCCATTCAATGCCTTTTTTACATTTTTATCTTATTTCTTTTTCTTTCAAGAGAATAACTGGGGGACATTGCCTTGGCGTGGTGACCAGTGGTGACAGCGTTACCCACAAGCATTTCACGGAGATGAGAAGGCTGGATCATGATGAGACCCCCTTTCTCTTGGCTATGCCACCAAGAGCTACTACCCTGGCATGGTGACCAACTGAATGGTTGTGTCATACCGCTACATGCCCATGGACCTAATAGGTTGGCTCGTGATGAGACCCCCTATCCTCCAACTAGGTCTTGAGTTTATTTATTTTATGGGTCCCTCCTTTTTCTTACTAAGAAGCCTTTATTGCTTTCTCGGGAATCCCTGGGCGAAGCATCTGAAGGTTTTGTTCCTTTTGGCTTTTATCTTTTGCAAGCTACTTTTACCCTCTGGGCCTTTAGCCCCTTCTTCCCACAAGGAAAGGTACAACCCTTTTCTAGCTTGGCAAACCCAATGCTCGAACCAATGTAGGGGATGGATGAGAGGGAAGATGATGAAAAGTGATAAGTATGGTGGGAATGGACCATGGCCTTTCATGAACCCACCCGATGACAACTCACTCCGAAGGGAACCAACTTGCTAGGGAATTCTGTCATCCCCCCCATGTATGGACAAGTCGAAAGGCATAAAGTCCAAGCACACGTCATGAAGCAAAAATAATTAAATGCACATATTCAAATGTTTTGAGAATCAAAGTGACACATACCATGATACTCAGACTCATTACCTCATGGAGCAAGACCCATTGCTGCTTAAGTGTTGATGATTACAGTTGTGTGAGACATCCTCCAAGACACAGGCTGAGTGAGTTGGCCTGAGAGAGAGCCCATGAGTTGGGTTTGCCCATGAGATGGTTGTGTTGTTCCTCTCTGAGAGAGAAAAGGAATGTTGTGTGTATTCCTGTGTGGGGTGAGGAAGCCCATGAGTTGGGTGTGCCCATGAGATGGGTGTGTGGTTCCTCTCTGAGACAAAGATGGAACGTTGTGCCTCTATGAGAGGTGGTGAAGGCCATGAGCTGGGTGTGTGGTTCCTCTCTGAGACGTAGATGGAATGTTGTGTGCCCCTGTGTGGGGAAGCCCATGAGTTGGGTGTATCGTTCTAAGACAGAGATGAAACGATGTATTGGCCTCCTCTGTGCAGAGAGTTGAGATGATGTGATACTCCAGATGATTCTCTTGTGTAACACAGTGAGAAAGAGATCTGCTGAGTTGGACATGCCTGTGGTTGAGCACAGGTGAACGTGATCCTAGTGGTAACGATGTACACTAGGCCTCCTTTGTGCAGAGAGTTGAGATGATGTGATACTCCAGATGATTCTCCTGTGTAACACATTGAGAAAGAGATCTGCTGAGTTGGACGCGCTTGTGGTTGAGCACAGGTGAACGTAATCCTAGTGGCTGAGGCTTGAGCACCAGTGAGTGTGGTTCTCCTGTCAGATGCAGTGAGATAGAGATGTGGACATCCCTGTGGCTGAGCACAGATGGATGTGCCCCTAGTGGCTGAGCACTAGTGGGTGTATGAGATCCCTTGCTATCTTGTACAAGAGTCAGACTTACTTGTAACCCTATTTGTGATGTAAAGGGTACAGGTCGGCCCCACCATAAAGTGAAAGATAATTAATGTAAAAGATAATTAATATGGTAATTATTAATTATATTATAAGTTATTGAGGTCGACCCTGTTGTGCCAATGGACACCACTGTTGATAGGTTCAGTCTAATATAAATAAAGGTAAAATTCCCCATTGAGGAATCATATCACAAGTGTGAGTTTGGAAATTTCAGCAAACACTTTTTCTTGGGAAAAGTGTGCACCTCTCTTGGGTGCTAGTCTTCTAGGGTTTGTGAGCACTCTTTTGTGTGCTAGTTCTTTATGGTGGTGGAGGTCTTTCTCTTGAAGAATATAGCAAAGGATTGGCTAGGCTTTCTTCCCTTGTTGAGAAGGGTTTCCCAGGATACTTCTTGTGTACTTGTGCATGGTGTTTCTTCTTGTGATCTTCATTGCTACAACAAATTGTTTATGGTTCAAGTAAAATGCTAAAAATGGAATGAACTTCATTCTTAAGCCTAGTTTATTGAAAAATCAACATGGTATCAGAGTATAGGTCTTGAAGAACCCATTGCACAAGCTTCTACCAGTCATTCCTCCTCTTTTGCAGAACCGTACGACCCTCCTAGGGTTTCTAGAAAATTTGTGCGACCCTCTTCTTTTGGGTCTTTCAACACTTCACACTTGGATGTTGGGGCTGAAATTTGGACAGGAGGGTACGACCTCCTTCAGCGCACCTCGAGAAACTCTCAAAGTAAAATTCCAAGAATTTTGGATTTTTGGCCCTAGGGTTTCTAGGGTTCCGCAAATTTCTGGTTTTAGGGTTTCTGCAGCTCTTTGAAGAAGCCTTCAAGATTACCTGTGTTCTTCCGACTTTCAAGGCTTATTGTTGGTAGTCATAAGCCCAATAAAACCTCAGGTATGCCCTTGTATATATTATTTGTATCATTGTCATGAGGGAAATTGCAGGAGGAAGAAACCTTTGTTGAAGTCATGGATCCAGAGGGATCTTAGTGCATTCAAAGGAACAACACACTGGAAGTGAAGACTCCAAGTTTGATTGTTTTAATTATCATGCCTCTAAACTACATTTCTAAAGTTTGCTACATTACAAGTAGGTGTTGTAGCTGTGACAACAATCCTTAAATTGTTTTGATTCTAGAGATGTACTCATTGTTCTCCTTTAGGAGGTATTCTTGTTTTGTTTCCTTTCGTTTGTTTTCTTGTTCCAGGCAGGTTAACAACAAAGGAAGATGGTTATACTTCAGACTTCAGAGGGAGTCAAAACTATTTGAGAAGGAGGAAGATTAGGACCGTATGTGTCAAGCTTTTGAACCCATGCCTGAGCTGAGCAACATGATGATCCTTCGAAAGTAGGAATGTTCAGCTTTCCCACTTTCTTGATGAAATCCATGTTGTGAGTCTGCTCGTTGCCTCTCTGTGCCTCCCAGGGTCTGTTTTGATATCTGATCGAACAATAGTACATCAAACTCATGTCTGCATGAAAATCCAGTCCTAGTGCCAAGTAGTCTCTCCTATATTCCTTGAATGGATCGTATGGCACCACCTGTCCCTGACCCGACTTCCCTCCTCCTTGCCCTGACTGTCCCAATGATTGTTCTGTCTGGAACTGTGGGTATAAGGGTCGGGGAATCCTCCCAGACGATGTGTAAGATCGAATTGGCGAAGGGTTTGTACTAGCCCCTCCCTGAGATCCACTGGAGCCACTGGCCCCACCTCCTTGGTGTCCTACTGAACCACTCGGCCCTCCTGCGGCATTGGCACCTAAAGTGCTCATGCTATGCTCGAGCATCTGTGCACTAAGGTTCATCTGTTGTATGGCGATCAACAAGTCTCTTTGTCCCCTAGCTAGGTCATTCAACATGGCCTGCGTACTAGAAAAATGTATCTCAAAGCCTTCCCCCCTGCCTTTGGGTGTCTCACACCTGTCACCTATAGTCCCCTCTATCTCGGCCTCTATGTCTGAACTGATATGCTCTTTGTCCTCTATCTCTGGCTCTGTATCTGACTGAGTGTGGAAGGGGGTGTAATCCCTTCGGTTTCTATCTCTCCTATCTCTACTATGACCTCTGCGGTACTGAATGTACTCGTCCCCAATATGCCCTCAACCATTTGGGTATTCTTCACCTATTCCCGGGATCATGGGGTCATGAGAAGTATTTCTTCATAGGCTGGCAGGGAGAAGGCTCTTATACCACTGAAATATCCATGATCCAGTTGATCTGGATATCTACTGCTGAACTACGGTTTTGCCACTGATATCTGATACTCTGGGGGTTTCTGAATCCGTTTGAGTTAATGTGTGAACATGGTTGGTGATTTTCGCATTGTGTTTCAATTCATTAAGTGTTTTAGCAGTATAAAGATAATGCATGCGAAAGAAGGATAACACAACTCACTGATATATATATATATATATATATATATATATATAATGAGGAAAAAGCAAGAAATACAATAATAAGCTGGAAACAGATATACTAATCGTTAGTTAGATCTCATGGATCGTCACTGGAATACAAATCAACTAACAAGAGATACCTGTGATCAGAAGAATGAATGTTGGTCTGTGCATGCACAGATAGATCGGCAAAAAGCAGTCCGATAGCTCACAGTAACTGCTGTAGAATCTGGAAGACTCGCCTTGATGGTGATACTCGTCGGAATATGTTGGAAATTGTTGCAAAAGAAGCGCCCTGGCCTCTAGGCTGATCCTGATGACTGTCGGACTGAAGATCTGACTTCTGAAGCTCTGGATGTCACCCCCTGGGGGTTTGCACACCTCCTGGGTTGTGGGAGTGCACCCTAGTGATCCCAGCGATGGAATCTGACGACGATGTATGACTCAGAACGATCGTCCTCCTCTGTAATTGGTCGGAGAAGTACTTCTTCATAGGCTGGTAGGAAGAAGGCTCTGATACCATTGAAATATCCATGATCCAGCTGATCTGGATATCTACTGTTGAACTACGGTTTTGTCACTGAAATCTGATACTTTGGCGGTTTCTGAATGCATTTGAGTTAATGTGTGAACATGCTTGGTGATTTTCGCATGTGTGTTTCAACTTTCAATTCATTAAGTGTTTTAGCAGTATAAAGATAATGCATGCAAAAGAAGGATAACACAACTCACTGATATATATATATATATATATATATATATATAATGAGGAAGAAACAAGAAATACAATAATAAGCTGGAAACAGATATACTAATGGTTAGTTAGATCTCATGGATCATCACTGGAATACAAATCAACTAACAAGAGATACCCGTGATCAGAAGAATGAATGTTGTTCTGTGCATGCACGGATAGATCGGAAGAAAGTAGTCTGACAGCGCACGGTAACTGCTGTAGAATTTGGAAAACTCGCCCTGATGGCGACACCCGTCAGAATGAGCTGGAAATTTTCTCAAAAGAAGCGTCCTGGCCTCTAGGCTGATCTTGATGACTGTCGGACTGAAGATCCGACCTCTGTAGCTCCAGATGTCACCCCCTGGGGGTTTGCGCACCTCCTGGGCTGTGGGAGTGCACCCTTGTGATCCCACCGACGGAATCTGACGATGTATGACTCGGAACGATTGTCCTGGCCTCCTCTGTCATGGGTCGGCAGGGTTTCCTTTGATCTGCTACGGAATACCCCCTGGAACCCCAAATGTACTTCCTCAAGAGTTGCGCCCTAAATGACTGTTTTCTTCTTTCCGAGAGATTCCACTGTTGGAAATTGACGACAATTGGCTCAATAGGTGTGCCTTGGCTAGCTCTCTAATGGGTCGAAAGGAATCGACCGAATACTGAATTGTCTCAAGCGGTCGCAGAAGCCCTCTTTCTAACCCTTGCGTCCTCATTGGCTGAGCCGCACAATCACTGAACTGAATACCTATAATGCATGGTGAAATACCTGGATGATATCTCCGATAGGCTAGGGTGTGTCTCTCAACATCGAAACCGATCAATGGTGGTGGTTTCCTCTAGAAATCTACAAAACAACAAGGGGGTCGATTTCCTCCTCCTCTGCAAATACCTCAACATCAAATCATATCATAATGAGGAATTAGGTCGAATTTCTCCCTTTATACTCCTCCTGATCTAATTCACCATTGACATCACTTAAGCTAGGCGCTTCTCCTCCTAAGGTGAGTAATTAATTAATTAAGTCCCCCTTTAGCACCTTYTCGTTCTAATTCTTCGTTGACTTAGGCTTAAGTGACTTTTCCTATGCTTTTTGGCTTAATTCATCGTTTAGCCACCAAATCACCCTTATTTCTCCTATTGTTCCTTGTTTATGCCTGACTATAGTCTACGAGAACACATAGACTACTAAGTCACTCCCTGCTGGCCTACTCTTGGGAACGGGACATCACATCATCTTGGACCATGGTTTTGATTCGACGGTAGAGGGGCGAGGCTCGGGACCTAAGAGTACTTTAAGATATATATTTCATATTACTATTCACTCCCAACCCCCTCCCCCCCCACACACATATATTTCATATTAATATATGTATTTCTATTACTATATATATATATATAAATATATTGAATTTTACTATATATTTATATATATTTTACTTTATATATATTATTTTTTCATTTCTATCATATATGTATTTAATGGGAGTATTGAATTTTACTACATATATTTTAATTTTCAAATTTTGTAGTATGTCAAACTTAATGCTGAATTTTATTTTCAAAATTTTCGTTGTCGATTTTTTGTCAAACTTCAAGGTCGCTGAACTCGAACACGAATATGAACTAGGTTACTAAGGTTACCCCTAGGCATGGGGGTAACATGTCCAACAAATGACCACTTGACATTTTATACATCTTATATATCAGTTTTATTTTCATATTTATGTAGCCATGTGTTTGTTTGATGTTGTTGTTGCCTTGTATGTTTAAATTTTTTTTTAAAAATGATTATTTTTTTTTTTTTTAAGTTTTTTGATATTTTCCTGGACGTTGCCAATAAGTTGTATTCCAGACCCTCAGGAATATATATTTTTTTCGAACTTCAAGGTCGCTGAACTCGAACACGAACATGAACTAGGTGACTAAGGTTACCCCTAGGCATGGGGGTAACATGTCCAACAAATGACTACTTGACATTTTATACATCTTATATATCAGTTTTATTTTCATATTTATGTAGCAATGTGTTTGTTTGATGTTGTTGTTGCCTTGTATGTTTAAATTTCTTTTTAAAAATGATTATTTTTTTTTTTTAAGTTTTTTGATATTTTCCTGGACGTTGCCAATAAGTTATATTCCAGACCCTCAGCAATATATTTGCTGGCACAATAAACGTAACATTGTTTATAATTTCAAAATGAGCGAGCAGATGATTTTTAGTCATGATCAAGCAAAATCCTTGTTGGCAGTTTTTAATGTCATTCTTGGTACTTTATGGTGAATGCTTTGAAGAATTTCTAATAAAATATGCATATTGGTTGACATTACCAGCTTACATTCTGTTGTGGTCTATCAATTAAAGTTTCTGTACTTCAAAATTAAAATGCTCAAAGTTTTTGCTGCTAGGTACAAATGATCTCAAGCTTGTTTTTTAGTTTGTAGATGATTGTATATGATTCATGCCAGAAAATTTCTTAGAATCTGATGATTACAATCAAAATACTATTCTAATATAAATCTGCGTTTTCTATTAGTGATATTTTCTTTAGCATATCATAAATCATTTGCTAAAACACATGCATATGATCAAATATGTAAATTCAAATAAATTATCTTTTGTGGGAAAACCCAACTTTATACATTTTAGTATTTTACCAGTACTTACTGATGAAAATTATTTTGAAGATTATGTATTATTAATAGATTATTTAACATTCATATTCGTCTGTCTGCAGGAACTTCCGGCTGCCTTTGTTTCCTTCAAGTCACGATATGGTGCAGCAGTTGCTGCACAGGTTCGGCAGTCGTCCAATCCCATGTTGTGGGTGACAGAGCTGGCACCAGAACCAAGAGATGTTCATTGGTCAAACCTTTCGATATCACCTAGACAGCTGTGGTTCCGTAAAATTGTGATTCTTTTGGGAACTGTTAGCCTTACAATTTCATTCCTTATTCCTGTCACATTTGTACAGGGTCTTTCACAGTTGGACATGTTACAGCGATATTTTCCATTCTTAAGAAAAGTGCTGAGAACGTAAGTAATATTAAAAGCACTGCTGTTTGTCCAAAGTTACTTCTCTGCATAAAGACTTGATGACAGTTTTAAATTCATTCATTTAATTGTAATCCTGTAACAAGCGGTTGGGAAGTATTATCATAAAGGTATGTGTTGGACATTGGGTTCAGCACTTCCCGCGAGTTTCGTGACATGGGTTAACCCCCTCTCGTGGATCCTAACTCCAGCGATTGTGGTGGAGATGGGTTTGGTCTAATGACAATCTTAGTCCAACCAATGGTATCCGAGCGACAGGTCTCGAGTTTGAAACTCGCCTGGCACGCGCTGGGGGGGAGAGTGTTGGACATTGGGTTCAACGCTTCCCTTGAGTTTCATGACATGGGTTAACCCCCTCTCGTGGATCCTAACTCTGACGATTATGGTGGAGACTAACACCTGCGGGTTTTGGTCTAACGGAAATCATAGTCCAACAGTATGTACTATGAATGATTTTCATGGGAATATGAGTGGTATCCATAGTGCAGAGTCCAGATATGAACAATACCCATGAAGTTGGAGTGCTCATTGAGCTTCTAGGATGTGAAGTATTTGTTAAAGCATTTGGAAACATTATCTGTCCAATTCCTTTTATCAATTGAAGGGACAACTAGTTTGGTTGTTAGTTAAAAGCAAGCCATGTATGTCTGCTATAAGAAACCTGCACGGGTTTGCTTATTTGTATGTTTCTTCACTAGTGCTTGAGCATCCACCATTTGGAATTAGTCTCATAGAAAACCTATGGTATGCAATGGACCAAACTTTCTGGGAGACATCATGAAACAGCATAGATTTAGTTTTTAAATAGATATCTACACTCTAAGTCCCTTTCAAGCTAAAGTACATTTGAGAACTTCTATAAACACACATCTCCATCTTACCTTCACCTAGTAAATCAATCTTGAAACAACCCATTGTATTGCTCTTCCTTCATATAGATAATATAATAATCCAAAACCCTTATGTTACTTTCCTGGTATGGAGTAATTTACCAAGTTGCAACATTGCAATGACCCTGAAGATTTACTTTGCTGTGTCTCTATTGTCATAGATCTCATAATGTTCTTCCTGCAAGTAAATTTAATTAATAGCTACCCCATTATCATCCTATATGGTCAGTTTGGAGATTTAGGAAGCTCTGTTAACGCACAAATCAGGACTAAGAAGACGAACACATCTGCGTGATAAATATGGGCAATCTAACCTTGTCACTGCTAGATGTCTCTCTGTTTGGGCTGGTGCTTTTCCAGCCACTGGAGGGTGTCCCTAATATGTCTGTATGCTGTCTTTTAATGTATAAAATCTGTGTAAATTAAACTAGATCAGCACACTCACGTTTCCCTCTAAGCACCCAAAAGCACTTGAGAACAGAGATTAAACTGTGAATTAAATAGAAGAGTTTGGGACTAGTTTACTAATTGAAATTTCAGTAGCAAGAAAGGAGAGAATGGGGAAGAATATGCACTAGTGAAAAAATAATTCAAAGCAAGTGCATAAGAATGACAACAAAATCCCTGCAGCATGATTGCACATGAAAGACAAACCTCACGAACTTAAAGAGCTAGAAAAGAAGCATGGTTGAATCCATCTCGGATATATTATTGAAAAGGAAGAAATTGACCATAGACACAATACACCAATGGCTGCCTCGTCAATCTCTGACATGTAGTAGTGGAAATGCTGTCAAGTGCTTGAATGGATGAAGACTAATGCCGATGCAGAGCTCCTGAAACCTGTAAGAAAGAATGTAATCTCGAGAATGAAGACTTGCCTGTTTCCTTCATAGATAGCAAGAGAATAAGAAGAAAAGAGATTTTCTTTAGGAGAGAAGTAAAGAGGATAGAATTGGAAGTGTATGTCTCTGCATGGCATGCCTACTCGCATGTGATTATCAACCCTCTATAAACTCATCTTCTAGTTAACATAGGCTTGCTGTAGGTACAACTCTGCCAAAAATACTTCACTAAGGCGTTTCTGTCCCAAGAATATCTCTGTTTTTCTAAATTAAATCATGGGCAGCATGGACAAAACAGCACCTATGTCGAATTGACCAACCAAATATGCCACATGTAACCTGCTGTTTGGTAATAATGTCCACATAAAGCTTTGTAACAACCCTCTTAGAGTGCTACTTCATAGAATTTGCTGCTTTTCTAATTATGAAGTCCAAACCTGCTGGAAGTAGTTCAGTACAGCACTCGCTATGCTCGTAACTTGCTGTTATACCTATCATACATACATTAATCTCAGGAACAGAGAGTCAATTTATTAAAGTGCACCCTTCCAAAAATGTTGCTGTTATTTAAAAACCATCATAAAACCTGCAGGAAATATATGTATTGGAGTTCCCTTCCTTGAAGTATGTGGCTGTTTTTCTTGAAATAACTCAACAGACTATGCATAAAGACAAGGCACATCGAATTCTTCTCTTAGGAACTTGCATGAACACTAAAATAGGACAAGAGAGGAGGGAAAACTGTTTAGGATAGATAACTTCATGAATGGACCTCATGCAAAAAATGGATTTATGGGTTTATGGCATATTTATTTGCAGAAATAGGAAGGCTAGTTAAGGACAGAAATAACATGAGACTAGATGTGAGAAAATAGCAAAGGTTTTCTTTTAGACAAGGCACACCCTTTAAGGCTAGAAAAGAAAGTCCCCACTACATATGCATAGAGACTTCCATGTGGGGCGCCCCTCATAATCTCCTTTTACTACTTGACATGTGTGAAAAAAAGGGCCAAATGTCATCTCATATTCCAAGGCATTTTCTCTTTTTAACCTTTGACCAAATCAAATTCCTTTTAAGTATGGCATGCTCTTGAAGAATTTTCAAGTAGTGGTAGTGCCCTCATTAATTAAAGTACATATGAATGCAGTAAATAAATCTGCAATGTGTCTTGTAGTCCTTTACCATTTCAATCATTAAAATATATTTTTAGATGGGGCATCCTTGGTGTATGTGCAACAATGGGCTTTGTTACCCCCTCTCAGCTAGGGGTAACTAGAGGAGATCAGTCGCCATGATCCACGTTGCAGACAATGATCCCAGAGATGATGATCGACATTCTCCATAGCTAGTAGCCCCTTAGACGCCTCCCCCCTCATCATTGCTCAACTCATTCACTTGATCAATAGGTTTATTTGATGATGGTGGTACGATACACATGAGGTACATTAGTCATTGTTTCATACAAAGTGTTACATTTAATGCATTAGGCATTTAGGTGAGGATCATGGGTTGAAGTCAGATAATGGATCATGATGCTTGGAAGTTATGCTTTTTTCCTTGTTTCACCTTGGTGGCCATCCTATGTGTCCTAGTCAAGTGTTGTCACTCTTGGGGAACATGGGTACTATTGGGAGGCATTGATAGGTGTAACGTACCATTCCTTTCCATATTTGACATTTTCCATCTTGATTCCTTTCATTGTCCTGCTTTCGGGAAATGGCCATTACATGTATCCCAAAATGGTTCATACCTTCATCCTCCTATGAGAAGAAGGGGCTTGAATGCCCGAGGTTGATGCGGCTGGTAGGAAAGAATGAAAAGAGCATGTTATAAATTCAAAATGCAAAAGAATAAAAGGGTTACAGATGATGAATCAAAAGCCAAAGATTAGCTTGAGGTCTACCCCCTCACTACGAGGGCATCGCCCCAAGTCCTAATGCACTGAATGCATATCAAATTAAAAGGACTTAATTGAATCCTAGTAAGAACAAATGCATGAAACCTAAAAAAGGGTCTTGCAAAGCAATAAATGAATTATCAAAAGGAAAGAATAGGGGTTTGGAAAGAAACAGTGCTGAGGAAAGGGTAACTCAAAGCACCAAGTGCTCCCTCTACAAAGGCACTCATGGAAATGAACCCACACGCGGCCTTGCATGTCTATGACACCATGACCATGAAGTAAGCCTCATGCCATATTATTGACTTATACTTACAATTTGATGGGTTTCTCGGGAACTACTCCTCTACTTGGTTATTGGCACACCTAATAAGGTCTTGTGATTGTCCTCCCATACCTAAACATGGCAATTTGCATAAAGTCTTAAGCTATTGTGAAATTTGAAGAAGATACCTAATGTGAATTTCTTACATGGGTTTTGTATTATGTTATGGCTTACTTTTTATTATTTTAATGCTCTTGTATCCATAATGGTTGGTCTTACGTGATTCTATGAGCTCTTTGTTGATGATGATGCACCCGTAGATATGGTCCTTTGGAGGACGTTTCATGCTGACATCATGCACTATATGGAGGATGTTTCACCTTTGAGAATGAGTGTTGGGTCATGTAATGACTTGACATGCTCCTTGATACCCTTTGGCACCTCTTCGACTTGTGACGTTGAACACTTGAGCTAGGATGTTGTATATGCACCTTGATGTCTCGCTCAGAGGGAAGGAAGGCCACACCTTGGACGTTGCACCCTTTTGAGGATGTTAGGGTTTGGATGGGACCCCATTGCCCTTGATGATGATGATGCACCTCTTTGGAGAGGTTATGGGCCCTTTCCCATGATGATGTCATGCTTGGAGCTTGGAACATTGCACATATTGAGGACGATGTCATGCTTGAGTGTGATTTGATGCTTGCTTAATTGTTTGTCCTTGAGCAATTAATTGTTTGATATAGTGATCTTTGATGCACATGCTTAGGTGGCTCATTTATTGATTGGGTTCACTTATCATGATGTTATGAACATAAATATACATATACCATAGATATTCATAACATAATAATTAATAAATAATAATTATTAATAATGAAAGGTCATGTCTCAAAGGACATGACTATTGGTAAAGGGCACCCCTATGTGGGTATATAAACGAGCCCTCATTCTCAATTGTAATCATCATATATCTTATCTTATATCTTACTATTCATTTATTATTTATAGTCCTATATGGATCACTTTGTTATATTCCAAGTATTTTGGATAATTCTTGTGTGAGCGAACTTTGTTCGTCTCATTTGGTATCAGAGCAAGTTTTGATCCGGCCCTTGGCCGCACTTTATTCAAA